>CP139502.1:98511853-98577899 GCA_021014915.2 Artemisia tridentata subsp. tridentata
ATATATATATATATATATATATATATATATATATATATATATATATATATATATATATATATATATATATATATATATATTTTAACTACTTTGCATTGCCTTACACTCTCCGTGCGCTTACACTTCACGAACACTTATTCTATACACTTTTACACTTGTCTATATAAATGATATTTATATACACACGTATTTATAAAAAAGACATTTATATATACTTGATTTACTTTCGATCACCATTTCTTTATATAAAAGAATATTTATATAAACTTTTTACTAATTTTGACCTCATATGCCAATTGTAGGGCATTATGTCAGTACCAGTTTCCCCAGTTCACTTACTCGATCCCTTACCAGAGATTCCCGACCTTGCACCACCTGTTCCCGAACAGGGATTTGACCCTGATGATGCCTTCCACCCAGAGGAGCACCAGAAAACTCCTAGACTAGAATATTATCATTAATAGCTTCTAATATCCTAGGCATGGGATGTGTGGCCATAATAATGACACTTGTGGTATTTTGTTGTATGACAAACTGTAACAAGTTATTTTAAGACATGTGGCATGGTTATGCTATGATATGACATCGGTTTATATAAGCCGAGATTTTCCATCTTATATTCATATGTGTTGTGATTGTATCTACACATGTTATGATTATATATTATGGTTGTCGTGATTCACCTTTATTATGATTGACTCTTATCGCAACTTATTCCAATCTCATCATGGTTGAGTTAATCTTGTTGTATTACGTACGTCTCCATCCAATGAATTCTCTATCTTTTGTTGCCGCCATGTTGTTATAACTCTCGTCTATTTCACTCCCCATTTCTCCACTAACTTTTCAACCGCTTTACGAAAATACATTACAACCCTGTTCTAAATTAATTTACTTATAACATATAAAATATTTGGGTGATACTCTATAGACTCCTACATCCTATAAAATGATTTGCTAATCTAATTTGTTACCACCTAGTTCATAACTATTCTACAACAATTTTTAGTTGTCATCTTATAAACTATATTACCCGTTTGAAAACTGTTTTGACCACCATTTTGTAAACACCTTACAGACAGTTTTGCTATTATTTGTGAAACCATTACTATCACCTTATAAACCATTTTGCTAAAAAAATTTATACACTGTTTGTCACTATTCCATCAATTATTTTGTCACTCCCTTACAAACTACTTTACCACCAAATAAACCGCTTTGTCATCATTTTTCAACTATTTGTATTCATATTATAAACCAGTTGGTTACCTTGCTACCCCCTAATAAAATAATAAACCGTGTCGCTATGAACACACAAACTGTTTTCAAATATCCCACAAACCATTTTGCCGTTGTCCTATGAACTGTCCTACCACTATATCATAAAAATCAAATTTGTAACCTTACTACTATCTTGTAAACAATGAAATGTTTTCCTAATTGCCCTATAAACTAATTCACTAATTGATTTACAAACTATATTATTGGCATGTAGTAAACCGATTTACTATCTGACTACTATTTCATAAACCATCAAATGACTTCACTAGCATTTTGTAAATTATGTTACAACTTACAACTATTCTACAAGTTTTACTAATACCTTATAAACTATTTTACTCCCTTGTGGATTGCTTTAGCCACTGTCTATTTAAGCAATAGAACTGCGTTACTATTACTCTATAAATTATTTCGCCGTTACTTTACAAAATATTATGTAATCACTCCCTGAACTATTTACTTACTTGAAAAGTATTTTATTTTGTAACCTCGCAAACAGAATGACCAATATTTTTCTAATAACTAAACTCAACATTGCATCGTTGGACCTTAATTATACAAAGCCTGATCACCTATGTATAATTCAGGTAGGATCATGCTATGCTAAGAATGGTTGCCTAAAATTTTATCAAAGTCAAATTTTCTATTTTCATTCTCGAGAAATCACAAACTCGCGTGAGTAGACAAAATAAGTGCAATTTATGGGTATTCATACTAGTAAACACAGTAACCAGATAAACTTCTACCTAACCTTGTCACATAAATTCTTCCTTGTCTCGCATCACGTTCCAATTCGAGAGGTCAGGTTACACCGCTAACCATTAGAGGGCAACCTACCAACGGTATAACACCCTCAAAATCTGGTTTAGCGGAAGCATACATGTTTGGGTGCTACTAAATTGATATCACAACACAAAGTATAAAGAATGGTTTTGTCTCAACCATTTAAAAATAGATTTCATATTCAAAAGAGATTTGTTTACAACGTTTCAAAAACAATGTGGAAATATAAGCCCATAAAAGATTTCAAGTGGTCCCAAATATATCAGAGTCTTCTATGACCATGTCATGCCATGCCAAAAGCCTCCAGTAGTGTGCTATTGCTTAATACCTGAAAATACATGCTAAAAAGTGTCAACACGAGGTTGGTGAGTTCATAGGTTTATGATAAAGCAGTAAAGATACTGTGAGTTCAATAAGAGTTTTGTGACCAATGTGTCGCTCACAATGTCATAAAAATACAGTTTACCTCATAGCAAGATTATAGTTGTAGACCAATGTAACACCCCGAAAATCGTAATGAAGCAGCGGAAGACTTAAACGGGGTATTACCAACTAGATCACAGTCATAAGTATAGATTTTTGATAAAATGGGAAATTTTATATCATTCAATGAAAACTCAATATTCAGAGATTACATATTTGTTATCAAAAGGGGGTAGTAGTTCACAAAAGTGATGATGAGTTTGAAAAGAATGATATAGTTATTTGGAACAAAGGTGGGTCTTTTCTCCATGCCCGTGCCAACTCCGTGCTTGAGATTTCTTTAATTACCTGAGATAAACATGCTTAAAATGTCAACACAAAGGTTGAGTGAATTCACAGTGTTTTATTTGTAATAGTTTGAACATAAGGTAAATAATAGTGAAAACAATGATATTGCAGGGGTAATAAATAGATAAATATTGCTCTAAGCCTCATGAAACGCAAACCTTAACGTGTAGGGGTAGTAATAATAAATATCCCAATCATAGTAATGATATGGGTGATAAATGCCCTGGTATAGGAGTTTTGCCATACTCAAATTCGAATAAAGTGCATTGTCTATCAATCCGGCTAACACTATGGCTATCTATCCGGCTAGTACAAATGGGATGTCAACTTCCAATAGATCTATTCACAGAATTCGCGTTCACTCACAAGTGATTAATGGTTCATGATAAAGGGACTTTTAAATTGGCGGGGTAATAACTTAGGCAATATTACTTAGCAATATCAATCAGGGAAGCATACAGAAAATACGTGTGTTCGGTTTTATAGCATGTATCTCCCCACGGGATTTGAAAACATAGTAAAATGTGGGACTATGAACTCACCTTAGCTTGCAGCAACGCAAAATATCACAATGGTCACAACTGGCATCAAGGGCTAAACACAACGAGATCGAAGGTACAGGCACAACAATGCCGGCTCGGCACAACCTAATATATATGTAGTTATCTCAGAACGTGCCTCGTAAAGTAAAGGAGTTTTCAAAAGAACAAGCGACAATTAAATTGACCTATTGGACTTAATAAAATACATAACGGACCTAATATGTCGGGTTAACTTATAAAAACCCGAAAATAATCGAAACTTGTAGTTTTACTAACATGAAAAATATTTACCATGTAATATACTAATTTAAGTTCTTTTTTTTAAAACTTAAATTACCTTTCCAAAACTTTATTGATTATTTCCAAACTATTTGGGGTTATTGGGTAAACACCGAAGCGTAGTAATTAACTTATTTAGTTAACAATACCTTTTGTCACTGTTTTCCTTGAACTTCTTTTGTTATTCCTTTCTCGACTCAAGTTCTCGTCCGTACTTTTCTCGACTGTGTCGATTTCCTCTTCCTTTTTTTGTCGTGAGTATTCTTGAGTCTATGTTTTCTTACCACCACACGAAACGTTAACACTAAACTTTTTACAAACTTTGTTACGAGTAATCCACGAAAACTAAAACGCTTGTTCTTTTGAAAACTCCTTTACTTTACGAGGCACATTCTGAGATAACTACATATATATTAGGTTGTGCCGAGCCGGCACTGTTGTGCCTGTACCTTCGATCTCGTTGTGTTTAGCCCTTGATGCCAGTTGTGACCGTTGTGATATTTTGCGTTGCTGCAAGCTAAGGTGAGTTCATAGTCCCACATTTTACTATGTTTTCAAATCCCGTGGGGAGATACATGCTATAAAACTGAACACAAGTATTTTCTGTATGCTTCCCTGATTGATATTGCTAAGTAATATTTGCCTAAGTTATTACCCCGCCAATTTAAAAGTCCCTTTATCATGAACCATTAATCACTTGCGAGTGAACGCGAATTCTGTGAATAGATCTATTGGAAGTTGACATCCCATTTGTACTAGCCGGATAGATAGCCATAGTGTTAGCCGGATTGATAGACAATGCACTTTATTCGAATTTGAGTATGGCAAAACTCCTACACCAGGGCATTTATCACCCATATCATTACTATGATTGGGATATTTATTATTACTACCCCTACACGTTAAGGTTTGCGTTTCATGAGGCTTAGAGCAATATTTATCTATTTATTACCCCTGCAATATCATTGTTTTCACTATTATTTACCTTGTGTTCAAACTATTACAAATAAAACACTGTGAATTCACTCAACCTTTGTGTTGACATTTTAAGCATGTTTATCTCAGGTAATTAAAGAAATCTCAAGCACGGAGTTGGCACGGGCATGGAGAAAAGACCCACCTTTGTTCCAAATAACTATATCATTCTTTTCAAACTCATCATCACTTTTGTGAACTACTACCCCCTTTTGATAACAAATATGTAATCTCTGAATATTGAGTTTTCATTGAATGATATAAAATTTCCCTTTTTATCAAAAATCTATACTTATGACTGTGATCTAGTTGGTAATACCCCGTTTAAGTCTTCCGCTGCTTCATTACGATTTTCGGGGTGTTATAGATTGGCATCAGAGCCTAGGTTATAGAGAACCAATTGATTTTTAAAACATTGGACTATAACCGCGATTTCTAAAAGGACCATTTTTTTTAAACTCTACCACCCTTTGCCCTCCGTGCCAACACTTACGAACTTTTGCATTGAGATTTACTTGGCAGATTATGCATAATGAATGAATATTAACACTTTATTAACACATGCATTGAGATTTGCTTGGCAGATTATGCATAACGAATTAGTTTTATCACCTACGAATGTTATTATGACTAATGCATATTTATATTATTAATGACTTACACTTATTATTATTGGGATATTACAGTACCATGTCTCCCCCGATCCCCGTCATCATTCTGTCTGATGTTGAGACCGAAGTGACACCAGTACCATCAGCTACTCCACCCACTACTGTTATCATTTTATCAGATGCTGACACCGATACCACCATGCTAGTTGACCATACTACCACCTTATCCGAGACCATGTCCGGAGAGACTGAGCCCTTTGAGGAGGGTGAGGTTGCTCCTACCCCAGCTGTTACATCTCCTTGTCTTCCATCACCACCCCCAGTTTTGACTCACCATTCCCCTGGGTCAGAGGCGGATGACGAGTCGTCTGACTCCGACTCTCCCGACTTGGCTTCACCCATACCACCACCACCTGCACCGGTTCGCCGGCGTAGGGTAGTCAGATTTCTACAGCCTTATGAGCCCGCACCATTCGGGCAACTTTATGTGCCTTGCCAAGGGGGCCCACCTAGGAAGTACACTGCCCGGAAACGAGCACGTGCACCTTCAGCCCCATTGGTACCACCACCAGCTATCATACCACCATCACCAGCACCAGCATCACCTTCACCACCATCACATCATACTACCACCGAGGACCCACCCAGAAGAGCACTAAGTAGTTCTTAGACTGCACTATCATCATCAATAGCTTCTATCCAAACCAAGGGACGTATGGCCAAATTAGGGACGCTTGTAGTATCTCTTTGTTGAATAACAAATTTGAGACAAGTTATCATTTGGACATGTGGTTCGACTATGCTATGCATTGATATCGGTCTAAAGAGCCGAGATTTTCCATCATATGTATGATGATTGTATCTACTCATGTTATGATATCATATTAAGATGGTCGTGATTTATTCTGACCTTATCACGTTTGAGCTAATCTCGTTGTATTACATATGACTATTAATAGGAACATCCTTACTAGGTCTCACTCTTCTAATAAGTACTTTCAATAAGTACTTTCCTACGAACCTTGAATTAGTGTACGATCTAATATCAACTAGATGTGCAAATAGTCGCCCATTGCACTCCATATTTTACAAACTATTATTATACCATTTTACAAACTATTACCATGTAAAAGACAAATTTGATACCCTACCACTATCAACCAAAACAGTTCACTAACGCCTTTTTATTATCTTACACTGTGAACAAATGAACTTTTCATCCTCTTAAGAAATCTCCTTATAACCAGACTTACTATCAACTTATGAATTGTTTTGTTAGTTTCATATAAACCATTTTGTAAACACCCTAAAGACCGTTTTGCTACTATCTGGTGAAATCATTTACTATCACTTTATAAAATATTTCGCTAAAACTTTATATATTGTTTATCACTATCCCATTAGTCATTTCGTTGCTCTACTTTACCACCCAATAAACCACCACTTTGCTTCCATTTTTCGACTATTTGACTACCTTACCACCCTCTTATAAAAATAATAAACGGTGTCGCTATCAACATACAAGCTATTTTACGAATCATCCCATAGACTATTTGATATAAACACAATAAACAAAATTTGCTACCCAACTACAAATCTATAAACCAACAAATGTTTTTACTGACACCCTGCAGACTATGTTGCAAACACCCTACAAGTTTTATTATTGACTCATAAATTATTTTGCCCCTCTGAGCACCACATTAACCGCTGATAAAACAACAAACTATATCGCAATGCATCACAAACCAATTTTTTGTTACCCTACAAAACGTTTTACTACAAAAAAAAATCAAAAATTACGGCCTTACTGCCAATAATAATAAAGGGTCATCCCTATTGTTCTATAAACTATTTCACATATTATGAACTACCTTATTTTATGCAATAAATCGATTTGCTACTTTAATACTATTCCATAGACCAACAAACGGTTTCGCCAACGTTTGTAAACTAAGGTAGATTTATCCAAATTTTCCGTCACCATTTTATAAACTCTTCTACACACCGTTTTACAACCTATTCTATAATCACCCTATGAACTAAGTCCTCTTTGAAAAGTATATTAAGCTACCACTTTACGAACAGAATTACCGATACCTCCCTTTAAACTAAATCCAACATTGCATTGTTGAACTTTAATTATGCAAAGCCTGATCACCTATGCATAATTCAAGTAGGACCATGCTATGCTGGGGATAGTTGTCAAATTTTTGCCAAAGGTCAAACTTTCTACTACTATTTTTGAGAATTCACGAACTTACATAAAAGTTGTGCAAGTCATGGGCATCTGTACTAAGGAGCACAATAACCGAGTAGACTTTGACACCATCTTATCACATGAAATCAGTCTAGTCTCGCCGCATATTCTATTCTACAAGGACCAGTTACATCATTAGCCATCATAGAAACAACCTTCCAACGAACATAGCCACAATCAACGGGATTACCTACGACCACTACCCTAAGAATTTGTACGAAGCTTAACCTTATGACATCTCACTTTACTTCACATCATCCGATTTTGAAGGATCCCACCGTCAAGCAGACAACCTGTAAATTCGATAACTACCAAATGACTCATAACCCCATGGGTGACTGAGGCTTACCTTTCTGTACTCGATAACAATCATGATGATGATTACATTTAGCCCCTAAACCGAAACCATACTTTCTGTGTTAAACACTAAGTACACTAACGGACCAACCAACTGATTGCTGGTAGCAATCAACACCATTCTTCAAGACTTTACCATTCGTGTTAAGCGCACCACCAAACTAGCCATTTGACTACTAATAGAACCAACGTCATCACTTAAGGTTGCACCATAAACCTACTAGACACCCATAAGACATCGACTTAGTGTCCACATAACTTCAGGCCTAGACATTTTTGGTCTATTTACTGAATTACCCACTTTGAGAAACTCGTCCGCATACTTTATGATAATAGGATCTTAACAATACGATGAGGACCCCTCGAGGGAAGTAAATGAAACTCTTGACTAGGGAATGTGAATACATAACGGGATGACTTATAACCTGACGAAAGTCTTAAGACTTTACAGATCAAACCAAACCACTATTTTGGGAAATTGCCAAATCTTTCACTAATTCTTTGAGAGAATTAGCTTGACTAGGACGTAAGAGTGATCCAAAACACCCCTGTTCACTAAATCAAATCTTAGAGGTAGATCAAGGATCTTTGTCCGCGATGAGGAATAGCAAGATACCATGATTGACATTGTGCGGTCAATGTACAATTCACCCTATCCGCATCGTATAATGAGAATTCCCTTATAAGTAATGGATACCTTGTGATGGACAATCAATATACAATCACCCTTACAACGTTTCCTCTAGGAGTTCTAGATTATGCAGCCTCAAAAATCCGTTTTGAGTTGACCTCACTCCCACGCTGAAATACCAAGCGGTCTTAACGTACCAAACAACCATTGATACACAACTTACACTCGTAGCCAAGGAAAACACCCCATGACATAATATCCAATTCACCCATAAGTCGTGATACATTCCAGTACTGTTCTAGTAAATTAAGCACCATATCTATGAAACTTCACCCGACATTTAACCACCAAACACTATCGAACATTGGAAAATAGACTATGTCCTTAAAGTTTTTAAAACTGGTATAAATGCCATACCCAACTATACCGTCTGCTGTGATGATCTTACATTCAAGAATCTTTCTTTAAAAACGCGTTTATAGCACTTACAAAAAGTATTTCTCTAGGATACTCATTTTGTGAGTTAAAAGTTTTCTCTGGTCAGACTATATCAAAACTTTTACATATTGAAGAGCGACTAAGTGTTAATTTTGTGAAGTTATTTTATTTACACCATGCTTAAAAACCCACACTACGGAAATTAAACCTCTATTTTAGACCTTATCAAGCTTTTGTATGTTAACAAATTTGATATATGTGAAATTGTCTTATCTAAACCGCATTTAAAAATTCATTTCGCTAAACTTTAAATTTTTCAGGGTCGCATAAATTTACTCGACCGTTAACCTCAAGCAAAGAAAATTGTGTCTTTTAAATTATTGATTTGGTCGAATTTGTGTGAACGCATACTCAAATAAAAATTTTGAACAACAATTTTATCAATACCTAAAAACAAGAAAACGCGTAATCTCAGAACAAAAATTTGGATCAAACCTCGAAATGCCTAAGATTGATAATAGCGATATACCATACCTTAACACTATTCCTTCGAAATACAACTTTTCCACTCATCCAGTAAGATAAGATTTTCACCCTGGTAGAAGCACGTGAAATTGAATAAGCAGTTACTCAAGAGACGAAGTGCCCTTCCAGAGTTTTAGTTAACACAATCACTTTGGCACGTGGCATCACTTTCACTTAGGATAATAAGAGATCATATCAGACTGTAAGACCTCTCGCTTCTTTCTATAATGGGACAACATCCCTCGACAAAGTACCCACCTGACTTAGACCGCTATACCACGAATCACTAGTCAAAATACACCATAGCTCCACCTTAACAAGATAAGCACTTGAAATCACGAGCAGTACCCGATGATAACTTTTGAGCGTTCCCAATCATTGGCATCCGAATTTGCCCTTAGTTCCCTTGACTCATGGGCCCTCACTCTTGACTAGCCATGTAAGCCTACGAACATGTTATTCTTTGTTATTCACACCAAATGACTTATTCCCTTAAATTCTCTATAGTCGCCATGAGAATAATAGCGATATCTAGCCTCATTGTTCTAGTTCAAATGGGATCCACCCTTCCATTTCAATGTCGACAACTACACTTACCTCCCTCGAAAGATGAGGACCAATCAGGCTCTAGGAGACATATTAATAGATTGAGCGAATGATTTTGTAATGGCTAGGATAACCATTTGACATTAATCAAAATACTCCCACCACCACAAGGTATCTCACTAGTAGAAGGACTCAGCAGAGTACACGACACCTTCATGTATCGAACCTAAAGAGATGCCTAGCGGATGAAACCCTTATAGTTCCCTTAACGGAAATTAGGCTAGACGACAAGCTAAATTTTATCAATGGAAATCTCAGATAGAGATGTCAAGCGATTGAAACAAGGCCGTATTCCCATTATCAAAGATAGATGAAACTCTAATAGAGGATCAAAGTACACCTGGGAACACGAAGGCCAAATTCGTGCTAATTATTCTCATCTATTCGATAAGACAATCTTGAAAACTATCACATCTTTGGATTCGGGACGAATCCAGTCTAACGGGTAGGTACTGTAATACCTCGTAAAAATCCCATGTCATTAATAATGTTAATCACCGAATAATACCAATTTATGTTAAATAACCTTTTGTGCGGACTACATTTTTTTTTTACATATATATATATATATATATTATATATATATATATATATATATATATATATATATATATATATATGGCAACGATCACCAAGTCACCCCAACGAATTCGAGCTCACCATGAATAGCTCGCACGCGTACCGACACCACAGTATTTATGGGTTAAGATCGCCAATTAATTTTTGGAATCGATAACGTTGTTTTTATACCAGTTTTCTAAAAATGATCTCAGAAATGTATTTCTCGCATTTTTGCCAAATCAAGGTACCACTTTTACACGTTAGCTCAACGAGACACGGAGTACACGAAGCCTAAAGTAAACACAACTTACCACTTAATTTAAATAAACACAACTGTCACCACTACTATAACTTTTTATTATACATCACTATCATCCCCTATCCCTACTCTCCGTAACTCTTCGAAGTCAAAAAAAAAAATGAATGATGCGTCGCTCTCTTTACTTTCTCTTCTTCCCAAACAAATCACGGGATCGCCTTGAGATCTTCAATGGAAAACGACCGTAGCTGCAATCATCTATTCACAGGAGTTGACTTTGAAAGTCATGGTCAAAAACCCCTTCTTTGCCTCTTCTAATTCGATCGAAGCAACAAGAATGGGACACACATTGAAATCCTCATCACACGCACTCACATCTCTCCAAGATTTTATAGCCGCTCCTCTTATTTCCGGCCAGATTCCGGCCAACATCTATTCTTGCCGCCGTTAGCGAAGGACTAAAGGGTGCGAGCGGAGGGTTTGATCAGGGTTATGAGTTGGTTAGTTCATAGCCGCCACCACCACTGGCCACCACAGCCACCACGGCTACCGTCTCCTTCTCCTTTTGTTTCTCGATATGGTAAATCGCGAACCCATGTTTATATATTTCTTGTTTTAACCGATTGTATATATAAACGAGTTAAGAGTTTTCGTGGATATTAATTTCGTGTGATTACAAATTGTTAAAAGGTGGTTGTGTGATTTATCTCATATTTTCTTTTTCTCATTTCTTATGCTCATTCAAGCTTATTCGGCATATGGACTGATTATTTTGATAATTGTTTTCGTGGATCAAATAAACTAAACGGACTAATATCGGATTTGAAACGTGTTAATGTGAATTTCGTGTGGTAAGATTCGAATAAAAATGGGGTCGCTTGATTCCTGAGGTCACGGGTCGAGTTATAATCGACTATGGTTTCGATGTCGATTTGCATTTTTGGTCTAAGTCTCGGTAATATATGACTCTCAAGAGTGTCGAATTGGCTTATCTATTTGTTTGGACTCATCTTGATTACTCCTCTTAACCGGATATGAAATCTTGAATATGTATTTGTGGTCGAAACTTGTATAAAAACATGTTTTGGAATCAGTTATTTTGATTCAGGTGAGATAGTTGGGTTTAAGTGAATCCGACTTACTGTTGTTATTGTTGTGTTATTAAATTGGTTTGGCCTCAGTTTGTTCGTCGTAGTCTAACTCCTCGAGTCTGGTTGTTAAACACAAGTTGGATGTTGGTTTTACTTTTTGAACTGTCCTTGGTCTTGCGTTGCTTCGGGTAGAACCCATGTGGTTACGGGTAATTAAACTTGGTCTGCTTACTTTAAACTCGGGTCGAGTATATAAACGATGGTGTCATGGGTTTTGAATGGTGTTTGTTCGTTGCGGTGTCATTAATTCGTTGAGAGCGTTTGTTTAAATTATTTGACTACTGATAATACATATAGCTTAATTTGGTGTTTGCTTATTTTCGGATTCAAGGGAAAACTCGACCATGTTTTTCTTTTTTTTCTTTTTCTTCCGTTGGGTAGTAGTTTTAATGATTTTATGTCGTGTAACTCTATTAACCTCATCAGATCAACTAAATTTCTATATTTAAAAGAAGTCTTTTAACAATACATATTATGCAAATATGCAAGGTGTGGTCCTTTGCTCTCTTAAAGAATGTACAGAATTATGGTTTCCAATGAAAAGTTATATTTTATGTTATCTGTTATGTTTAGTCGGGGAGCAAACAATGTAAAGAAACTGAGATTGGTTAAGAAAGTCTAAAATGTTTTTCAAAGAACAAGTGACAATTAAATTGACCTATTGGACTTAATAAAATACATAGCGGACCTAATATGTCGGGTTAACTTATAAAAATCCGACAATAATTGAAACTTGTAGTTTTACTAACATGAAAGATATTTACCATGTAATATACTAATTTAAGTTCTTTTTTTTAAACTTAAATTACCTTTCCAAAACTTTATTGATTATTTCCAAACTATTTGGGGTTATTGGGTAAACACCGAAGCGTAGTAATCAACTTATTTAGTTAACAATACCTTTTGTCACTGTTTTCCTTGAACTTCCTTTGTTATTCCTTTCTCGACTCAAGTTCTCGTCCGTACTTTTCTCGACCGTGTCGATTTCCTCTTCCTTTTTGTCGTGAGTATTCTTGAGTCTATGTTTTCTTACCACCACACGAAACGTTAACACTAAACTTTTTACAAACTTTGTTACGAGTAATCCACGAAAACTAAAACGCTTGTTCTTTTGAAAACTCCTTTACTTTACGAGGCACGTTCTGAGATAACTACATATATATTAGGTTGTGCCGAGCCGGCATTGTTGTGCCTGTAAATATTAGTGGCCCAGCAAGTGTGCACTAAGTCATGCAACCGAAGCTATAACAGTGTGCATGCTCTAGAAGCATGTTAAATATTAGTGGCCCAGCAAGTGTTTATCCCAGACACTTGTACTTTCGACATGGTATACGTTCGTTTGCCTATCCGGTCAACCCGAACGGGGACGTTACTCCCAATAGATCTATTTATAACATTCGCACTTCCCATTAGGAATTAACGGTTCATGAGTTGGGCAATTTGGGACATAATAGGGCTTAGGCTAATCCACGTAATAGCATAGACAATAATTTGGTCCATAAAAGTTTTGCATGTTTCTCACCCCAGTTGTAAAACAAGTTCAAATAGAGTGTGGTTACATATCAGTCAATCACATTATACCTTCAAATAACCAATTCAAATAATAGCTCAATAGTCAGATATTGAGTAAACAGTTTACAGTTTTCAAATAAACAGTCACTGAGTATGTTTAAAACGAGCATGTATTCTCCCCCAAAACAGTTAGAAAACCAATAAAAGTAGGGGTCATGAACTCACCTGATGCGATAGCAACAATGGCAAAAGTGGATTCACTGAAATGTAAATTCAATTGAGATTTCGGAAATAGCTTCTCACACGACCTGAATAACAATAATGTTTGAGAATTCGTCTCAGCACGAATAACGAATGCGATATGAGGAATCGTATGACGATTTGATCGGTGATGTGCGTGTGATATGCCTAAAATGTTTAAAGTTCGAAAAAATATTATTAATAATATTATCTTGTTGTTATGATTCAGAATTCATAATAACCGTCGTCTCGAAATGGGTGAAACGAAACGTTGAGTTGTGTTGTTTAAAAGTCGTTATATATATAAATATAAAGTATTGTTAACAAGTTTGTGTTTGCCATGAAACAATGTGAGAGGTGAGGGTGTATTGTGCAAATTGAGGATGGGAAACCAAAATGTTATAATGTTTCTGTTTACCCTTGAACTTTCGCTGTTTACTGATGAGACGAAAAGTGTACCGCTTTTAGGGGGTCATTTAAGCCCTAATTCGTGATTATTTAATCAAATATTGCCCTAAATCGTTCCTTTTGTCATTTTAGGTACTTTGGAGAAGAAATCTGGAAAAGGAAGCATTTTGGACGTTTTTGGAGCGAAAAGTGAAGAAAACGGCAAAGTCTCCAAAATCAAGCTGGAAACAGAGCTTGATGGCGTCACGCTTTGTAGGTGACGGCGTTACGTACTGGCAAAAGGATGAATATGAATTTACACGTGACGCGCCAGAAGGTTTTGTGGAATTAAAGGGTGACGGCGTCACGTGTTAATGGATGTAGGCCGTCAAGTGTTAAGTTAAAGAGAGACGGGCCAGAGGATTTTTGAAGGTGACGGCGTCAGGATCATAGACCTGACGACGTCAGATGATATAGAGTGACGGCGTCAAAGTATTCTTACACGAGAAGGAACCTTAGTGAAACCGCCACAAGTTAATCAAGATAATCACAACTTACGCGCGGAGTAGCTGTCACTGTTTTGGCCATAAAATCTTCATACGAACTCGGATTTGGGTGATTCAAAAGGCCACGCGAAGAGGACGAAAAGATCTACAATTTGGTGAAGAAAAGTTGGTCTTGACGCCGTCAAGGTTAGTCTGACGCCGTCAAGACGGGCCGGGCAGAAAAGTGCTTATAAATACAACCTTATAACTTCATTATTTGTAAGCCCTAAACCCTAAATCCGATTCTAGGGTTTAGGTAGGTGTTTTTCCAGCAACTTAGAGGGTTTCAATCACTTCATAAACATCAAATATTGGTTTGTTGATTCTAACTTAATTATGTCTTTCATTATTATGGTTGTTTGCCCTTCATTGATCATGCTTTGCTAATTCACCTTGTGTCTACTTATGATTGTGTGAAACTTGTATATAATTAATTAGATCTTATTGATTCCTTGTTGATGTATGTGTCTATCGTCATCAATAAAGGTGTGACACTTCAATAGATCTTATTGGTTTAGCTTATAATTCTTGTTTCCTATTGTCTCTTGTTTGATTGGGTGATATCGATGTTAGGCTTAAGAAAACTGGCTAACCTCCTATACGGTAACTTGCTTGAATGTCTTAAGGAACATGAACCAATGCGTACTAGGTTTATTTGGTTGTATTTAATGCATGAGTGAATTCTAGTGATCCCATGTTAGGAGCTTCTTAGCCGGCTCGACATAGGAGTGAAGTAGGAGCTCATAGAGTTGGGGAAGTACGTACGCCACCCCACGAATGGTATTAAGGAATACAACCCGTCAATTAAAACAAGGTGTGACAATTCAATAGGTAGAATTGGATAGCTAGCAAGAAGTAACATATCACAGGTAGACATGCTTCACTTCCCTTGTAGAACCCTAGTTTACTTTCCTTCACATTAGTTTTAGTAGTAGTTTTTGGGTTAGTTGATTAGCAACTAATTCCGCCCACTCCTTCAAACCCGAGAATTTTACTTGCTTTCCATAAAATATAAAAATACAAAAAGAATCATCCCTTACCTCTAGACCTAGTAGATAAATTTCAATCCTAACGAACACTATTCTTTGAGTTGAACGATCAATCCCCCGGTACTTGCCACTTCACTATACTACATCGGTCAGGTACACTGCCTGGTGGGGATTGCAAGCTTCTCGAGATCCCTCGAGAGGTAAAACCTGTTGTAAGGTCGCAAAACCACGCATCATTTACACACTTTATACTCTAACAGTGTTTGCGTTGCACCGTTATTCCTTGGTTATATAAAAGTTACATTTTTAACCCATAATTAACCCAAATGACAAACTGAGTTTACACTTTAATATAAAATCATTTTCCACCCTAATGATTCTGTTTTGACAGGTTTAGACCCTGTTTTTACCAAGTTGTCAATTTCAGTCCCTCGGGGTGAAAATGTTTGCATGTTTAGTCCAAAACGCATAAAAATGTGGGGAAATTTTCTACAAAAATTTTCGAGGCTTATTTATGCTTATTGAAGCTTAAGTCAACTGCTTATTTGACCAGAATGCTTATTATTGAGTTATTGGGCCTTTAACGAAAGAAAACAAAGCCCGTTAAGAAATTTGTAGGCGAGGGCATGAAAATACTTTTGGGCCTGGACTTGGGCTATTTTTGTGATTCTAAAAATATTTAGTATGGGCCCAGTGGGCTGTTAAATCGCAAGGTCTTGTTGGGCTTTTGTTCAGCCCAATTCGGATTATATAAGATTTTTCAAAATTTGAGTTTTAGTTAAAACTAGCGATTTGGTCAAATCAAAATGGGTAAATCTAGGTGATGGGTTCAAGTTATTTTTGAGAACTCAAAATACGAAAAGTGTAGTTTTCTAGGTTGTTAATGAGATGATGCCAAAATAACGAGTGGTCACGTTTACAAATTCGAAGATATGATGAGAGTTTATAGCCTAGTCGCTTGTTTTGAAACTGAAAAACTATCAAATTTAACTAAGTGTTGAAATCCGGTTATGTAGCTTTTACTTTGAGCGTTCTTAAGGGCTTTCAATGGCTTTTCATGAAAAGTTCAAAACACGAAGTTTAAAGTTGGCCAGGTTAAGATTCGAACTGGGTAAAACATTTGTGTGTTGTTCGTATGAATACGAACATACGAGGCCTTAAAGTGGGCGAGTTGGGCTGGTTTTCAATAGTCAAAACACTTAGAAAAATTCTAAGTGTTTTGGTTATACGTTTTAAGTTTTTAACGCAAGTTCCAAATGAGTTTGTTTTTGTAAAAACCAAATGCATGGATGAAGTGTATGTGTATATACGTGATCTTTGGCATCTAGACTAATGTGTGGAGCATGGTTCGAACCAGGGAACCATATTGTGCACGTAAAATAAGTCAACAAATATATATACGTTCAACACATATACTCGAATTGAATTATATTGAGATATGAGTTGAAATGAATCGAAACTGAGTTTAAGGAACTTACAAACACTTGAAAATTGAATGAGACTGAGTAGGAGAGGACTTGGATGGTTGAGAAAACTTGTGCTCGATCAACAAGGATGAACTCGATCACGTTTTAACTCCAAACTTGCAATGCGTTTCGAGTGAGCTTGAACTGAGTTATTTCTGGTCTTTAGGTAAGTTTGGGAGAGTTAATATATAGAGGAATGATGCATGCACTGGTTATAAAATACATGAGTTGCATAGGGGCTAGAACAATGTATAGGTTGATTTGTATATTGCCTAGGATGAATTATTGTGGACTTTTAAGACTCACCACATGTTTCCACAGTATATGAAATAAATACTTGTTGAACTTCTCCTGACATGTGGGACTTACAATGAAGAGATAAAGAGTTGTGGTAGCTTTTGGATGAGTGAATGGCAATATAGCCAACTATTCGACATATAAATGTCATCCATATGGTTTTCTTATTTTAAGACATGATAGCTACATAAACCTAACTTTACCCAATTGTGATTTATTATATGAAAAGGTGGGGGAAAAGTCTTTGTCCTTGGATCGGTTGGATTAATTAATCAAAAGTTGATAATTGGTGTGATCGGTTTTTAAATAACAAGGACCATTTGTGTTTTTAAACATGTACAACTCATATGAGTTGATTAAACATTGTTCAACACCAATAATATGGACATACTATATGAATTTTGTAGCTAGAATCAAGAGAGGAGTAGGGGACAAAGTTAGAGGGTAGATCGATATATACAATTGACTAGGGTGCCAATTATTTCCACCTTGCATTTATAACTTGTGTCGGCTGGAATTTAGGGAGTTAGGTACCTCATTTATGATGTTTTGACAATATGAGAGGCTAGAGATAGAGTAGGATTAAGTGTGTGTGAGTTGGAGAGTCATACGACTCGTTTGAGTCTCAAACAAGTCCAACAACTTGTTTAACGTGTGATGTTGGCCAAGAGTTGTGAAAAACACTCATGGTAAGTCGTTTTTAATGTACAAGGATCATTGGAAATGGCCATAATTGGTCATGGGCTGTTTTGAGTAGATTGACAAAAAAGTCAATTCGTATGGGTTGAGTTTTGGACAAACATTTTGATCGAATTTCATGTACCAAACGTCCACGTTACGGGGTGATCTTTGGCATACAAATACTTGGCCAGGTCGTGTATTGAGTGGCAAAAAGAGTTGCATGAGTTGTGTGCAAAAATCGCGAATTGCAAAGCCCTTTTGTGAGGGTCGTCTGGTCGAGTAGCAAAGAAGAAGGAAAAGAAAAATAAAACTTAAGTAGGGCTTGTTATGGGCTCGATGAACAGTAGCCTGAGGGATAGGATTTGGGTTGAGTAATTTGACCCGTTTGTGTTGTTTTGTGTTATTTGTTTCTCGTGGTTCGCGTGTGACTTCGCTCCGTGTTTTTGTCATGTTTTTTTAAGTTATTTTTGAATAATAACTATTCGTTACGAGATAACCTCTCGTTTTCACAAGTCGGAAAATGATTTAAATATGTGCATTCCGATCATTAATTATTGTTATAACAAATGGAAAATTGCAATTTGTTACACCCACCAACGGGATTACCTACGATTATGACCTTAAGAATTCATACGAAACTTAACCTTATGACATCTCGCTTTACTTCACATCTTCCGATTTCGAAAATTCCACCATCAAACAGACAACCTCTAAATTCGATAACTACCGAATGACTCATAACCCCAAGGGTGACTAAGACATACCTTCACTTTAAAAACAGGTGTCAATCGTGATGACGATTACATTCAGTCCCTTAATCGAAACCGTACCTTCCACATTAAACAGTAAGTACACTACTGAATCAACCAATTGATTGCTAGTAGCAATCAACAGCATTCTTCAAGACTCTACCTTCCGCGTTAAGTATTAAGTGTACCAACGAACTAGCCATCTGACTGCTAATAGGAACCGATGTCATCTTTCGAGGTTGCACCCTAAACCTACTAGATACCCATAAGACATCGACCTAGTGCCCACAGAACTTGAGGCTTAGACATTTCTTTTAGTATGGTCTGGTTACTGACATACCACAATCATCTACGATGAGAAACTCGTCCACGTACCTTATGGTAATAAGATCTTAACAATACGAGGAGGACCCCTCGATGGAAGTAAGCAATGAAGGGACCAATAAAACTTTTGACAAAGGCTAGGAACATACAAGGGGCTGACTTATAACCTAACAAAATTCTTAAGACCTTACGGAGCAACCCGAGCAACTATCTTTGGGACAATTGCCTAATCCTCAACTAATTCTTTGAGAGTATTAGCCTGACTAGGACATAAGAGTGATCCAAAACACCGTTGCTCACTAAACCAAACCTTAGAGGTGAATCAAGCATCTCTATTCATGACTAGGAATAACAATACACCATAACTTGACACTATCCCGTCAATGTACAATTCACCATCTCCACTCCGTATAATGAGATTTTCCCTTGTAAGTAATGGATACCTTGGATTAGACTATCAATGTACAACCACCTTTACGACGTTGTGTCTTCTAAGAGTTCTAGATTATTCAGCCATCCGTTTTGTTATAACCTCACTCCCACACTGAGATGCCTAGAAGTTTCAACATGCCAAACGGCCATTGATACACAACTTTCACTTGTGACCAAGGAAAACACCTCATGACTAAATTTCAGACCACTAACACAACAATATAAGTCATGATACATCCCAATACTGCCCAAGTGAATTAAGTACCATATCTATAAACTTCACCCGATATTTAGCCATCAAACACTACCAAGCATTGGAAACTAGACTCTGTCCTTAAACCTTTGAGAACTTATATAGGGCATTTATATTAACCAAAAAACTCATTGTGATTTTTCTAAAATACTTATTCTAACAAGTTAAAATTTTCTAGTCAAACCTTATCGAACTTTTGTATGTTAAGAAACGGCTAAACATTGATTTTTGTGAAATTTTCGTAGTTACACCATATTTAAAAATTCATTCTACTAAACTGTAATTTTTTTTAGGATCGCATTATTTTACCCGACTATTAACCTCAAACAAAGAAATTGTGTCTTTTGAATTATTGAGTTGGTCAAATTCGTGTAAACGCTTACTCAAATAAAAATTTCGGACAAAATTTTTATCAATGCTTCTAAGTAGGAGAACGCACAATCCCATAACAAATCTTAGGATCAAACATCGAAAACAACCGCTACACTCACATACTACCTGACCTGCCTAAGATTAACAATAGCATGTGTGACTGATTTTTAGTAATAGTTGAAAAAAAATCAATTGGCATTAATCGAATCCTCCTACAACCACAAGTTATCACGCCAGTATCAAGACAGCGCCACTTGAAGCACTTTATGGTCGGAAGTGTCGATCACCTGTTTGTTGGGTTAAAATTGGAGATGTCCAACTCACGGGTCCAGAAATCATTCGTGAAATGACCGAGAAGATTGTACAAATCAGGAACAGACTGCAAGCTGCAAGAGATCGGCAGAAGAGTTATGCCGATGTATGACGCAAACCTTTGGAGTTTAATGTGGGAGACAAAGTTATGCCCAAAGTTTCGCCATGAAAGAGCGTGATTCGTTTTGGAAAACGTGGGAAGCTATGTCTACGTTACATCGGGCCATTCAAGATCCTAGCTAGGTTTGTCCCAGTAGCGTATAAGTTAGAACTACTAAAAGAACTTTAAGAAATTCACAACACTTTTCACGTTTCAAATATAAAGAAATGTTTGTCAGATAAGAGTCTTTGTCATTCAATTGGATGAGCTTTGAATTGATGACAAACTACACTTTATAGAAGAACCTGTAGAAATCCTGGACCGATAGATCAAGCGGCTGAAGCAAAGCTGTATCCCTATTATCAATGTTCGTTGGAACTCTCGACGAGAACCAGAATACACTTTGGGGAAAGTAGACCAGATGCGTCAGAAATACCTACACCTTTTCACTAACACAACTTCGACATCTAACTCGAACTGAATCCCGGGACGGGATTCCCCTTTAAGGGATAGGAACTGTAACAATTCACAATTTTGAGGTCATTATTTAACTATTTAATTTACTTATTATTTTTATTTTTAAGAAAATTTACTCTTGCGAGTAACTAGATATGTTATTCCATGTACGTCGTTAAACGTACATTTAACTTAAACCGACACCTGACAGTACTCAATATATCTATTTTTATACATTTTGGTTTCTTACAATCAAAAATTAAATATCCCATTTTTACTTTTGCATTTTTAGTTAAACTTGCACATTTTGCGCTTTGCGCGGTTTCAATTTTTAAACATCAAGTAATCACCCAACAAGCTCAAGGATCACCTAAAATATCAAAATAGGTTTTGATGTCAAGTTTTAATATTTTTGTAAGTTCTGTATTTTTTTGTTACCCGAATTTAAATTTCGCGTCTTAAAAACTTAACGTTTGTAATTACCAGGATCAAACTACACACTCTAAACAAATTATTGTACAAAATAAATTAATTTTCTCTTGTGCTCTATTCTTGTCCCACGTCAACACATCATTATTTAATTCCAAAAATCTTCATGAGTCATATGTTGTGATGTCTCATTTTAGTACAAGTGAAGAAACACGTGTGTTTCACTAAGCAAAAAGTCACCAACTCATTTAATATCTAGATCTCACCAAGATTTCATATTTTCTTGTTCCTCCTTTTGTGGTGCCGTACACTACAACCATCACAAACACCATCACCATCAAATTTCTTGGCTAGTGTATGTGCTCATCTTAAAGATCTAGTGCTCTTTCATCTTGATTTCTCTTGTATTCCATCTCATTTGTGTAATAAACCACACAATTGTGGAAAACTAGAAGGGGGGGTTGAATAGTTTTACGTCTTTTTTATTTTATTATGAAAACCTTTGTTTTATACTTTTAAAAACTTTAGATTCTAGTTTGTTATGAAAAATAAAACTTAAATCTTATTATTAGTTATATATGTATTCTTTTAAATTGATTGTAAAAGTTTTGGTTTCTTGAATGGATTTTCAATTTGATCTTTATGTGAAGTCGACCTCTAATTAATACTAGCAATTATATAAGTCTATGTGTATGAAAGTAAAGACGATGCAAGTAAAGAAATAAATAAGGTATGGAAAGATCTAACCGAGACACGAGAGATTTATAGTGGTTCGGCTACAAGGACACCTTCCTTGCCCTACTCCACTCCCCGAGCACACCTTGCTCGAGAGTTTTCTTCACAACTTCAATAAGCTCCCTTATGGCGGAGAAAACCGTACACAACTTTGGCTTACACGGGTTTAACGACACAAAGCTAAATGTCAAGTTCTAATCGTAGCTAGAACCAATCTCACAACTTCACAACACAACTTATTCACGACTACTTCACAACGGCTTCACGACTGCTTCACGACTTCTTCACGACTTCAACACGACCGCTACACAACCTCTATGATGCGGCTTCACGACTTCAACACTATGTCTTCATGACTAAGACTTCACGACTTCAACATGTCCGCTACATAACCTCTATGCTACGGCTTCACGACTTCAACACTAGGACTTTACGACTAGGACTCCACGGCTTCAACACGACCGCTACACAACTTCTATGCTACGGCTTCACGACTTCAACACTAGGACTTCACGACTAGGACTTCACAACTTTAACACGACCGCTTCACAGCTTCTATGCTATGGCTTCATGACTTCAACACAAGGACTTCATGTCTTCTAAGCTATGGCTTCACAACTTCTACACCACGGCTTCACGACTTCTACACTTTGACCTCACAACTTCTATACCACAACTACTTATACAACATCTTCACTACTTACACACAACACTAGTCTACAACACACACCTTACATACAAATGAATGAATGATTTACAAACTTTGTTAAACACACAACTTAAGTAACAAAATGATACTAAGTTGTAATACTTCTAATCTTGATTGATAGAAGTATTCTTCTTTTGCACTTGGATGGTGGAAGCTTGGATCACTTGGAAACCAATGCTTAAAATTACATGATCAAAGGTTTTTCTAAGATATGAAATGAGATCTACTACAGAAAGTTTTAGTGCAAAAGGGTTGAGTAAAAATCTAGGGGAAGGCTGGTATTTATAGGGAAAAATCTGGACAGCTGGAGCCTACTGGAGCGGGGGCGGTCCCCTTAATTATTAAGGGGGCCGCCTAGCAAAATTAAGGGGGCCGCCCCTACTGAACGTTGGCCAATTTTGTCCTTTTGTGGGGAAGGTTTTTCTGGAACATTTTAACTGATTTTGGTTAAAAATTTGAATTCATATTTTTATAAAAGATTAAACATTTTTATTTAATGCCAAAAATGTTTTTCAAAAATATATAAAATGTTTTTGATGTTTTATAAAAAATCTAGTTTTTAAGAAAATGTTCCTTTGATCATATAATGCATTAAGCATTAGTTCATTCATACCTTAAGTGATTTTGGTTGTAGAAGTGAATATTTACAACTAAGTACTTGTTTAATTTATAAGTTTATGTTTTAATGAGTTTACATTTTGTGATCATCAAAACATAGAGATATGAATAAATATTGATAATGTTTTTAGGCATTTATTTATGTCAACAATCTCCCCCTTTTTGATGATTACAAAACCTAAACTCATTAAACCAAAAAGTTTATTTTTGGACAAGTATTTAGTGAGTTTACATTCACTTCTCCCCCTTTTTGTAGAATCAAAAAGGTTAAGCCGACAAAATTCAAACGTGAAATTTGTCGGGACGAAAACTCCCCGTTGATGTGTGCTCCCCCTCGTTTGAGGGCACCAAGGAATCGATAAATGGAATACTTGCAAGAAAAATATTAGAAGCACAAGCATATATATAGCAAAAATAAGCATGCATATAAAGACATTCATTAAAAATGTTGTGTATCAATACACAACCATCCAAGATTATATTCAAACATACATTAGCTAGTAAGTAATGCAATCTACATAATCATTCTAGGAGTACATGATCTTCCATGGGGCTTGCACACAAAATGGTTTGAAAAATTATTTTTGATTAAGCATTGCATATGCTTAATTTGGTGAGAATAAAGGTGGTGGTAGTGTAGTGGGTGAAAATGATGGAGGTTGTGGTGGAGGTTGGTTGTTAAGCATGTGTTCAAGGGATGAAAACATGTATTGTATCTCATCTCTAAGACCAAAGATGATGGTTTGGTTGTGGATGTGGTGGTATTGGTGATGATGAGAAATGAGCATCAAGAGGTGTTATTGGTGATATGGAAATGACAAGTTGGGTGAATGGAGGTTCTTGAGTAGGAGGTGGAGTTGATGCTCTTGATGGTGGTGATGAAAGGTGTGAGCAGATGTAGTTATTGATGGATGAAAGGGTATTTTTGATGGTGCATTTGGTGCACTTGGGGATTAACATTGAGGTGGTGGTGATGGAATTTTGGTGTCTTAGAGATGATTTTGGTGATAGCATGGTGAATGAAAATGGGTGTTTGATGGAGGTGATGGTTGATTTAGGTAAGGTTTGGGCTAGATAAAAGGGGTCGCAAGATGCAAAAGAAAACAGTAAATTTTACTGCCCAGATGGCCGGTCCCCTTAATTGTAGGCCGGCCCCCTTAAAATTAAGGGGACCGCCTAGGGAATTAAGGGGGCCGCCCATCTGGTGTTTTCCCAGGCGACCAAATTTGAAAATTTTCCAGAAAAGGGTCATTTTTAGGGTGTTTTTGCAGCAAGCTCCATTTGAATCATGTACATCAAGAATGATTAAATAGTGACGTAAACATGTTAATTACGCATGCATACATTTAAAACATATTATGAAATAAGCAGGTTATTAATCATCAAGCATGTATATATATCATGATATCAAGTATACAAGCAATAAGCATAACAATCATATATTAAAGACAAGAAATAAAGCATTCATTAGTTGAAAATAATTATGTTAAAAACATAATTATTGATACAACACATATTATGCTTATAGCATGCAATAAGTAGAAAATTTTAAATTGCCTAAGAGATCCATTGGACTTGCTTGAGACATGAAAACTTGGATTATTTTGGATGGATGATGGTAAAGAGGGGGTAAAAAAAAAGGATTAATGGGGTTGTAAGTTTGGGTGTATGGATGTTGGAGAGAGTGTTGATGGAGGAATTGGAGGTGGAGAGCTTGGACTTGACCATGTTGAATGAGGGTTTTGATGTTGTTCAAGTGGTGGTGTTGGATTAGATCTAGTGAGAAGATACTCAATCCAAGTGAGACGCTCATTTAAGGTGATGGTTTGATTTTGGAGAAAGATGCAACAAGGACTATTGTTGACATGTTTCTCAATTTGACTCGAGTGATGTGGTGATGATGGTAATGATGGTGAGATGGATGGTGATGATGGTAATGATGGTTTGATTTTGGAGAAAGATGCAACAAGGACAATTGTTGACATGTTTCTCAGTTTGACTCAAGTGATGTGGTGATGATGGTAATGATGGTGATATGGATGGTGATGATGGTAATGATGGTTTGATTTTGGAGAAAGATGCAACAAGGACAATTGTTGACATGTTTCTCAGTTTGACTCAAGTGATGTGGTGATGATGGTAATGATGGTGATATGGATGGTGATGGGTTTAAGTTGCTTTGAGCAAGGTGCAAAGCAAGGAGAGCATTAAGCTCATGTGCTTCCTTGAGTTCTTCAATGAACTTCAAGTGTTGAGTGGAAGGTGATGATGATGGAGAGTGGTTGTTATTTGGTGGAAGTGGTGGTGACACTTTTGGTGGTGGAGACACTTGTGAACTTGGGTAATTATGAGTGAATGAAGGTGGACATATGGATGATTGGTTATGTGTGTGAAAGGGTTCATTAGGATGAGGTTTAGGTGTTGGTTTGAATTTGAACAACATCATTTGTTGGGTTATGGCAAATGTCAAGCTTCCTCCTCCAAATGGGTATTTATGGTGTAGTGATGATGTGATTGTGGAAGGTAAATTTTGGAGGGTGGTTTGTGACAAATTGTGTTTGTGAATTTTGGGAAGTATAGGATAAAATGGGTTAAAAATTGAAAAAGAAATCAGTAATCTGTCACTCCAGATGGCCGGTCCCCTTAATTTTAAGGGGGCCGCCTGGGTATTTAAGGGGGCCGCCCATCTGCTGACTTCCAGATTACTGGAAATGGGTTTTTGGCATAAATTTGTAGAAAAGGTTGTGTTTTTGGGTTTAGTTTCAAGCAAGTCCAACTTCTTTCAAGGTAATTTAGGATTTAATAACTCATATATGCTAAGCATATTTATTTAAGCAACTTTATCTAACATGCAAACTACTCATTAAGCATATAGCATGTATATACATATATTAGACAAGAAGATAATACATAGCACCATGTAATTCATAGTATCATACTTAGGAAGATTAAAAGGCTAGTTAATTAATCCTAATGATTATCTATGTACAAGGGAATGGGGAGTTGTGATAGCATGGACTTCTAGACTTGTACCAAGTGAGATCTTTAATAAGTAAACCATGATTTTTCATTTTTGATTTAGTTCACTTATAAGTGTCATATACACAAGTATATATGACATATATGAGATCACCAAGCATGATTTAAAGAAATTTTTTTGGCATTATTCAACAATGCTTGAAAGTAGGTTTTATGTGGAGGTGAAAAATATATTAATGAAATAGTTTTGGCTTTATTTCAAAATATTTTTATGAGGAAAGAAAACATATTTTTCCAATCTTTGGTTTTTGATAAACACGTAATTATAGACACAAGTTTGGAAGAAAGGTAGGATGGTGAAACATGTAAAATAAAAATGTGTCATAATCTTCTGAAAAATTATTTTTCCAAAATGTGAATTTTTTTTGCAAATTTAAAAATAAGTCCCATTAATTATAGGTTTAAAAAATAATGGTTTATAAAAGATCTCATGCTCAAGTCTATTGTCACATGCTACCTCTTTCTACATATCCTATGACATTTACGCATGTATTATGACTAAATACAAAACTACATCATGTCAGAGTAGTTAGAGAAAAACAAAAGCTATTATAATGACAATGCATTCAACTAAACAAATAATTACGAAGGCATGCAGTCAAATCACATAGGAGCAAGTAAACATCTAGAAATTTTATATATGCAGGATGACATACATCTAGGAATGAAAAGCTTTAGTGAAAAGCAAAGTTCATAACAGTAAACTATCGTTAGGTATATTTAGGAAAAATAATGTATTCGGGTTGGAGAATGAGTATGAGACTATTACTAGTGGTGCTCAATTCAGGCTAAACACGACCGTTTTTACGGGTTACACACACCCAACTTCTCACATAGAAGCAATTCAACCGTTAGGTCAAATTGAGTTTCTAGTCAATAGATTCTCAAGTAGTCATTCTCTTTTTAGAAGAAATTAAGTTCCTAAATTTACCTATCGAAGAGTACCAAATATGAAGATTGCTTGGTTTACTAATACTTAGGGGGGCTAACTAAAGAGTTTCTAGTTCATTAAGCCACAGAACGAATATAACTAAAGTGTAAAGGCAAAGCAACCTATCAGACTAAGCGTATCCTAAGGCATTAATAAGATTATATGCATGAAGTAATTACTTATGAAATTTAAAAAGAGAACTTACCTCACGTCCTAGCTTTTCTTCGTAATGTCTCAGATGATGATCGACGTGTGAATGATAGGTGAGTCGGATGATGATCTTCTCCTTCTTCTGTGTCACTCCATGATCTTGGATTGAGTTCACTTTTGAGTTGATTCATGTAGTCTTCGTCGCTAATACCTTCATTAACAACATTTGAACTAGTAGCACATGTATCTATTTTATCTAAATGTTTATCTATTAAATTTTCTAAGATAACTAATTCATGTACAAGATCAAAATCCTCCTCTTTGGCTTGACATTTTTCTTGACGAAAGTTTAAGAAATTTTTCCAAATATCATTTGCCGTTTTACAGAAGAATATTCATTCATATTCAACTTTCGGCAAGGTTTTATAAATAATTATTTTAGCTTTATTATTTATTTCATTCTTTGTTTTCAAATAATCAATTTGACTTTCAAAATCCATTTTTGTTTGTCTTTCAAAATCTGTTTTTGTTGGTTGAAAATCACCAATCGAAATGACATGCCAAAGATCTAGATCAATTGATTTCACATAAGTTTCAAATTTATTTTTCCATTCAAGAAAATCATAGTTTTCAAATAGTGGTGGTTTTAGCAAAGATTCCCCTTCTAGATATTTTTCGAATTCCATAGATCGATTCAAGTTTTAAAATACAGTATATTTTAAAGATCTTGATTGACGTGGCTCCTGATACCAATTGTGGAAAACTAGAAGGGGGGGTTGAATAGTTTTACGTCTTTTTAATTTTATTATGAAAACTTTGTTTTATACTTTTAAAAACTTTAGATTCTAGTTTGTTATGAAAAATAAAACTTAAATCTTATTATTAGTTATATATGTATTCTTTTAAATTGATTGTAAAAGTTTTGGTTTCTTGAATGGATTTTCAATTTGATCTTTATGTGAAGTCGACCTCTAATTAATACTAGCAATTATATAAGCCTATGTGTATGAAAGTAAAGACGATGCAAGTAAAGAAATAAATAAGGTATGGAAAGATCTAACCGAGACACGAGAGATTTATAGTGGTTCGGCTACAAGGACACCTTCCTTGCTCTACTCCACTCCCCGAGCACACCTTGCTCGAGAGTTTTCTTCACAACTTCAATAAGCTTCCTTATGACGGAGAAAACCGTACACAACTTTGGCTTACACGGGTTTAACGACACAAAGCTAAATGTCGAGTTCTAATCGTAGCTAGAACCAATCTCACAACTTCACAACACAACTTATTCACGACTACTTCACAACGGCTTCACGACTGCTTCACGACTTCTTCACGACTTCAACACGACCGCTACACAACCTCTATGATGCGGCTTCACGACTTCAACACTATGTCTTCATGACTAAGACTTCACGACTTCAACATGTCCGCTACATAACCTCTATGCTACGGCTTCACGACTTCAACACTAGGACTTCACGACTAGGACTCCACGGCTTCAACACGACCGCTACACAACTTCTATGCTACGGCTTCACGACTTCAACACTAGGACTTTACGATTAGGACTTCACAACTTTAACACGACAGCTTCACAGCTTCTATGCTATGGCTTCATGACTTCAACACAAGGACTTCATGTCTTCTAAGCTATGGCTTCACAACTTCTACACCACGGCTTCACGACTTCTACACTTTGACCTCACAACTTCTATACCACAACTACTTATACAACATCTTCACTACTTACACACAACACTAGTCTACAACACACACCTTACATACAAATGAATGAATGATTTACAAACTTTGTTAAACACACAACTTAAGTAACAATATGATACTAAGTTGTAATACTTCTAATCTTGATTGATAGAAGTATTCTTCTTTTGCACTTGGATGGTGGAAGCTTGGATCACTTGGAAACCAATGCTTAAGATTACATGATCAAAGGTTTTTCTAAGATATGAAATGAGATCTACTATAGAAAGTTTTAGTGCAAAAGGGTTGAGTAAAAATCCAGGGGAAGGCTGGTATTTATAGGGAAAAATCTGGACAGCTGGAGCCTACTGGAGCGGGGGCGGTCCCCTTAATTATTAAGGGGGCCGCCTAGTAAAATTAAGGGGGCCGCCCCTACTGAACGTTGGCCAATTTTGTCCTTTTGTGGGGAAGGTTTTTCTGGAACATTTTAACTGATTTTGGTTAAAAATTTGAATTCATATTTTTATAAAAGATTAAACATTTTTATTTAATGCCAAAAATGTTTTTCAAAAATATATAAAATGTTTTTGATGTTTTATAAAAAATCTAGTTTTTAAAAAAATGTTCCTTTGATCATATAATGCATTAAGCATTAGTTCATTCATACCTTAAGTGATTTTAGTTGTAGAAGTGAATATTTACAACTAAGTACTTGTTTAATTTATAAGTTTATGTTTTAATGAGTTTACATTTTGTGATCATCAAAACATAGAGATATGAATAAATATTGATAATGTTTTTAGGCATTTATTTATGTCAACAACAATATTTATCATATCACTACTGATCTATACTTCATTTCATGTATTTTTCATGTTTCATATGCTTGTTGTATTAATTATTGCATTGTACATAACTTAAATTACTTAAAACTATGATTGAGACTAAGTTTGTAAAGACCTTACAGACCAGGGACTGTTTTCGTAATTACTGCATTAACTAAGTACACTTTGAGACTTAGGTAAAAAAATATAACTGTAGATCTGTCTCTTAGCTTTGATTTTCCGGGTATTTGGTCATGAGACGATACCCGATGAATTAATTAAAAAATAAATGGCAAAGGTTGTCGGAAAAAGCACACCAGATTTGGAAGGCTAAAAAGTCTAAAAAGTTGTATAGAACCCTCTGTTGGACAAAACATAAAAGTTGTAGGTAACACATTAACTTAAACGTAGCAAAAAACCCCGCATAAAAAGGAGTTACGGAACTCAACTTATCGCAAAATCGGTGGGACTGTTTGGTGCTGTCCCGATCAGACTTGACATATTAGGGTAAAATGGTAATTTCACTTAAGTTATATGATTTCAGAATAATGGGACCCACAAATCTGATTAGTACACTTAAATACCTTTCTGAAAATATAAAATTTGTAATATAACTCCTTAGGGTTAGGAGAAACGGAGTTTTTGGTAACGAATATCCACTTTTATTCAAAACCCGCACTTAATCTTAAATTCTATAACTTATCAAAATTTACTTAAAAATAAGTCAAATATATTTTTATGACATTTAAAAACACTATAAATGACAATAAAAATTATGGAACTATTTTACAAACTTAAAAATATATAAACTATAATTTTGTTAATATATGATGAATTTTTCACTTACCCGAAGTGGTAGGACCCACTTTCGAAAATAAAACCCGATAAACTTACCTTTGGACAATTTGACCACATATCGACACAATATGATTTTTGGACTATAAAATATCATAAAACCCGAACTTAGGATGACATATATATTAGGGCTCGTAACACTTTTCTAATTTGTCAATTTTAGTCCCTGTCACTTTATAAACCTTAAAAACTCTATGTACAATTGCATGATTGATATAATGAATATATAAAACTTTCTTGCATCCATATTCTATTATTTTAAAAACCTAAGACGCAACATACTATTTTAGGTTGCTCGTAGGACTTCTCGGTTTACTCGTCACTCTACTTACATCTTGATATTCACTTTTGTTACGGTGAGTTCATAGCCCCACTTTAACTCTTAAACTGTTTATAAATCCATTGGGGGAGATACATGCTATTTTACAATTTTGACACAAGTGCTTTAAACTGTATGTTTATCAGAACATATTATTGCTAAAGTACCGATATTGCCAAAGTAAGACCCTAATGAATCATGAACCATTAATCACTTGTGAGTGAACGCGAATATTGTGAATAGGCCTATTGGGATTGACGAATCCCGTTTGTGTTGATTGGATAAACAACCGAACGTACTATATTTGAAATTTAGGTAAAATAGCAATTTACCTTTCAGGTCATTGGTTCATTCTATGAACTTTCAGTCAGTTTGAATGTCATGAGCTTAAAGCAATAATTATTATTTACCCATAATTGTATTCGTTGCAATTATTACTTTAACTTGAAATCTTGTGGTCCATTATTTATTTATAAACATATGAATTTCACTCAACCTTTGTGTTGATTTTTTAGCATATTTTATCTCAGGTTTTAAGGTATTTGGCAAGCACGAAGTCGCACGGAGATTATTTTGAGAGCTTGCATTGTGTTATCATTCGATAAACTCTTGAAAACTTTTATGTTAAGACTACTCCCACTAATGATCTAGATAGTGAGATCGTGAGCCAGAAGAATTAAAAAAAAAAAAAAAAAAAAAAAAAATTCATCAATCCTTCACGATCGGACCGGCTGAACGAGCGAGATCACAATCTCAAAATTGTCTTCCTACTTTACACGTGGAAGTATATGAATGGCTTCCCTTATTTTTTTATTTTTTATTTTTTTTTTCATCCTAATTAGTTTTTAATAAAAATTCGTTTTTCTTTAATAACTATTAATATATAACTTTTAAAAAAAATTCTAAAAAACACAGTTTTGTTTATTATTTTTTTCTGAACATCATGATATAAAATTTATAAAAAACGGAGATGTTTTAAAAAAAAAAGATTTTATATATAAAAGAATTATATAAAATCTAATTTTGTATCTTATCATCCAAGATTTTATATATAAAATAATTAATATAATATATTAAAGTAATCATATATAATATTTATATAATAAAAAGTTAGATTGGGTTTGTGTATGTGGAGGAGAGAGAAATTAATATTTAATTAGAGATCGGATTGTTGATGATCATCAATGGGTTTAGTTTAATACATTATGTTTTCTTAAATTACTTGGGACTTCTTGTAACTCTGATGTTTTATTATAATCAAATGATAAACTTTCAAAAACGTCTCATTTAGAGTCGTTTTCTATGATTATGACTATTGTACTAATAAGTAGCACCCCAATGATGTTATATTCTGCTGCGATATTTTGGGAGTGTTACACCTGCTGCAACGTACAGAGTAAAAACAACTTGTTATATAGAAGTCTTTGTAAACCTCTACTTGATAGGTGTAGTAAATTTAAGTATATTTTGAGAAATAATTGAGATTGAAAAATGTTTGAGAACCTTAAATATGTGACTAATTTTAAATTTGTGCCTAAATGGATGTGAAAGTTGTTTGTTGATTTGTAAAAAACTGAGTTTCTTTGTGTCACAAATAAGATGGTGACATAGAGGATTAAACATATATTTAAGCATACAAGTTAAGCATGCTAGTCACTGCTCAATTAAGATTAGTGATAAAACGTTTTGTTAGGAGTAATTTTCTTATTGTAGTCTCGAAACGTACTTTTAGTGAAATGACAACGATTTTGTTACGAGTAAATTTGCTATTATAGTTTTGAAATGTACTTTTAGTGAAATGGCAATGTAGGATGTTACAAGTATGTTATTATGTGTATTTCCTTCGTTTGTTGTTATATGACTGAGCTGATTTTCGTTATTAATATTAATATGTCTTTAATGTCTTTAGAGTAAACCTCATTATGTATTTTAATGTCCTTTTACATTTTAGTTATCAAAAACTTTTATAAAACATTAGGGGGCGTTTGGTATGTATATGAGAATGACTATGGATATAGGTATGGAATGGATTTCTAAACTCACCACTATAGGTGGGTATGAAAAATGCCTATTTTCATACTCATTTTTAAAAACTAAACCCATAAATCAAACAACTATTTTGAGAATAAAAGTATTCCTTTGTTCTCATACCTTCGAACCAATCCGCCCTATCTTATACAGTTAGGGGGCGTTTGGTTCGCAGTAATCTGGCGTAATTGGATGTAATTGTAATTCAGATTACATTACGTAGGCTGTTTGGTTCACAGAATGGAGGGAATTGTAATTCAGATTACATTACGTAGGCTGTTTGGTTTGCGTTGTAATTGTAATTCAGTCATTACAATTACATCAAATGAGGGAATTCAGATTACATAGGATGTTGGATGGAAAGTTTTGAATTACGTTGTAATTCAAAATTTTATAATAAATAATAATAATAATAATTCGAAAAAATTTATAAAAATTCAAAAAATTTATAAAAATTCGAAAAAACTTATATAAATTCGAAAAATTTATAAAAATTCAAAAAATTTATAAAAATTCAAAAAAATTTATTAAAATTCAAAAAATTTATAAAAATTCAAAAAATTTATAAAAATTCAAAAAATTTTAAAAATTAAAAATTTTATAAAATTCGAAAAATTTATAAAATTTTATAAAAAATTTATAAAATTTAAAAATTTTATAAAAAATTTATAAAATTCGAAAAATTTTATAAAAAATTTATAAAATTTAAAAAATTTATAAAAATTTAAAAATTTAAAAATTTTACAAAAAATTTTATAAAAATTTATAAATTTTTCGAATTTTATAAATTTTTTATAAAAATTTTAAATTTTTAAATTTTTATAAATTTTTGGAATTTTTTTAAATTTTTTGAATTTTTATAAATTTTTTGAATTTTTATAAATTTTTTCGAATTTATATAAATTTTTCAAATTTTTATAAATTTTTTCGAATTTTTATAAATTTTTTGAAATTTTATAAATTTTTCGAATTACAATTACGTTGAGATCCAACCAAACACAGTGACAGAAAACATCAATTACAATTCATACACATTACAATTACAACACATTACAACTCTTTGAATTACAATTCATTCAAATCACAATTCCTTTTACAGATTACAATTCCTTTTAAAACATACTGTGGGTCCCCGAGTGGAAAAACAAATCATATAAAATGAAACCCTCCAAAACAAGCTTCACTCCCACGGACATTTCGCATCACACTTAAAACTAGGGTTCTTAAAAAAAAAAAAAAAAAAACAAAAACAAAAAAACCTTCAAATCATAAATGGCACTTGGTTCACAACCAATAGATATATTAGGAGACCGTCAATCTGGTCAAGATGTCCGTACACAAAACAGTAAGTGCAATTTCAATTTTTTTTTTTTTAAACCTGGATTTTATAGCTGGAATTTAAATTTCAATATTTGAATTTTTTTGATGTAGTTACTGCTTGTCAATCTGTTTCTAATATTGTGAAGACTTCTCTTGGTCCTGTTGGTCTTGACAAGGTAATTATAATTCATTGTTTTTATTAATTCTTTTTTTTATGTTATTTGTGATTTATGGTTTAGCGGAGGATATTATTTGTTTTTATAGAGAAAATGTGGGTGAGTTTAGACTTAAGCGAAGTACGATTTAGGGTATGGTTGGCACATAAGATTATGGAGAGATTATGCTTATTTTTTCAAAAAAATAAGTTACTTACAAAATAATCTTTGTTTGGCAGACAAAACTTATAAGAGATTATTAAAAAATAAAAAAAATCCATAATCTCTAAAAATCAAACGTTACTTCATGTAGCTTATAAAAATAATCTCTTTTTATAATCTCCATCTCCATTTCCAGCAACAGTTACTTTTGCCAGACATATCCTTAAGCTTTTGTGGTTTTAGACAAGGATTTATACTAATGCGGCACTATCTTCGTAATCACCGAGGGTGAGAATTTGAGACTATATACATACTAGGTGTTCGGGATTGCCTTTTTTTTTTTTTTTTTTCCTGCTTCTTGCTTAAAGGTGAGCACTTCTGTATGGCTTTGCTTATTATGTAAGAAATGTAATAGTACTCGAAAAAGAAATATTTTGTTGGAAAATCTTAATTAAACCTATTTATGAAAGGTTTTAGGTTAAATAGAATGGATTTTTTTTACTTCTTATCAAATAAGCATATCATAATATGCATTTTCCTATCTGCTTATTTCACCTTAAAATACGCTTAAGCAGTTTGGGTGACTCAAAACTGCTTCTGATTATAGATAAGTTGATAAGTAGAAAAAACCAAGAATTCCGATTATGATTTGTTGAAAGTTGAGCAACCTTTAGTTTTACCGTTTACTAGGAGCATGTTCTGTTACATTGGGATTTCTTAGGGAATTAGAATCTCTTTTTGCAAAGAATAAGCAGTGGAGTTGCTTAAATTATCTATTAGCGGCCTGAACATGACATGGTAGAATGGTGAGGTAAAGGAAGCTGGACGTTTTATCTTTGTAGTCTATTATTCTGGAGTTAGTTTAGGTAAATAACACCATTGACGACTTCTTGGATAAATATGTTTTTACTTTTTATCTACTATTTTCATTGCACTTGCATTTGGGCTCTTTTTTATTTTTAATATTCATTTTTATCTAATTACAATCTCCCGAATGTATTCAATGTGATTTTGTGTCTTAGATGTTAGTCGATGATATAGGAGATGTTACTATCACGAATGATGGTGCTACAATTCTCAAGATGTTAGATGTTGAGCATCTAGCTGCCAAAGTGAGATTTGGAAAACTGTGTATTGTGTATTCTTTTTTCTCCCTTTTGCTCTTTTTCATCGACTATTAGTTTTTACCTGTTAACATGTTGGATTTATTGTGACATATGGTTATTAGGTTCTTGTTAAGTTGGTCGAGCTTCAAGATAGAGAAGTAGGAGATGGCACAACTTTTGTAGTCATTATAGCAGCTGAGTTACTCAGGGTATTACTTTCAAGTGCATACATATTTGTTATGTCCCGTATATTATGTACCAGAGAGTGCTTACTAATTCATTGTTTTGACTTTTGATAACACTGCAGAGAGCAAATGACCTTGTTAGAAATAAGGTTCACCCAACATCTGTAATAAGTGGATACAGAGAAAGTGTCACTAATTTACGACTTCAATTGAATACGCTTGCCAACGTTTTCTCACTCAGTTATGTTACTTATATGTTGGCAGCTTGCAATGAGAGAATCATGCAAGTATATTGAAGATAAGCTGGGTGTTAAGGTAATGATTATTATAACGTTATATGGGAATATGTTAAAAGTTATTACTAGAATTGAGGCTTCGGTATGGCATTTAAGTTTAGATAGAGTCGTACTCGTTGCAAAATTGTAATGAAGTTAATCACTGTCTTCTTGTTTCTTTCTTTTAGGTTGACATGCTTGGGAAGGAGACTCTTGTGAACTGTGCAAAGACAAGCATGTCTTCAAAGCTTTTGGCGACTGACGATGACTTCTTTGCAAATTTGGTATGCCTTTTACTGAATCTTTTTGTTTTTTCTTTTTAGGGTGTGTTTGTGTTATTGTGTAGTTTTATTTTTGGGCTTAAACTTGTGTCATAAGTAGCTTATGGCTTATGATGAATAAGCTTATTAGCTCTTACTAAGTGTTTGGATTGGCCAATAGTAAAAAAGTGAACTAGAAGAGTATACTAATGGATTAGCTAAATAAGCCCATAAGCCACAAAAATGAAGCATTTTAAAAAGCCCCTGACTAAGCTCATATGCCTTATATGCGCCTATAAGCTTATCCAAATGTTAAGATGAGCTTATTTTCGCTAAACAAGCTAATAAAGACTCCCTTAGAAATCCTTTATTATAATGATAATCTTCCTGTTCATATCTGGTAGAAGGGAATCTGTTGCGAAATTGTGTTGCCATTATATGTTCAGTTTTCTTCCCTTTTTGATACTGAAGTAATAACATGCTTTGGTTGCATTTGTAGGTTGTTGAAGCAGTACAATCTGTTAAAATGACAAACGCACGGGGAGAAGTCAAGTATCCAATCAAGGTAAGCATTAGCGAAATAATTTTATTTAAACAATAAAAGTTCATTATTGAGACGTCAAGTTGCAATAGTTAGTTACAAAAATACGTATAAACCCCCTCTAAAATAAGTATCATATATTTTAGATATCACAAACATCATTCTGAGAATTCGGTATCTTTAGCTGTCTGCACATATCTTAGCTGTTTTTTTCAACATGAGAACTGACGTGACCAATTTTGTGGCTGTGTAGGGAATCAATATTCTTAAAGCTCATGGAAAAAGTGCTAAAGAAAGCTACTTGTTGAAAGGTTATGCTCTTAATACGGGTCGTGCAGCACAAGGAATGCTGATGAGAGTTTCTCCTGCAAGGATTGCGTGTCTTGATTTCAATCTTCAAAAGACAAAGATGCAATTAGGGGTTCAAGTTTTAGTAACCGACCCTCGCGAGTTAGAAAAGATTCGTCAAAGGTAACCAGACCTAGCTCCTAAAATTTAGTGCTACCTAAATTTTTTCATATGTTAACATTTCTAAATTCTAGAATATGTGATTGTATTTTACAGAGAAGCTGATGTGACAAAAGAAAGAATTGAAAAGCTTCTAAAGGCTGGTGCTAATGTTGTCTTAACTACAAAGGGAATTGATGACATGGCACTCAAGGTAAGCTACTTATATTTTGGACATACAATACTCGAGTTATGTTTCAAATATGTAAATATCTTAACACTTCTCTTGCATAAACTCAGTATTTTGTGGAGGCTGGGGCAATTGCCGTGCGACGAGTCCGGAAAGAGGATTTACGCCATGTTGCTAAGGCAACAGGAGCCACCGCGGTAAGTCTCTCCCCTTGGAAATTGTTAGTTTTATTGTATGTTTTGATGTTCGTTTTCTCTAGCACATACAAATTTCATCAGTAAATCACCATTCATCTCGTATACACATTACTGAAAATTAAGTTTATCACTATGCAGGTTTCAACGTTTGCCGACATGGAAGGAGAAGAAACATTTGATTCATCATTCCTTGGATATGCAGATGAAGTAGTGGAGGAACGAATTGCAGATGATGATGTTATATTGATAAAGGGGACTAAAACGTCAAATGCAGTATGTGATCTAATTCGTTATCAGTTTTGATAAAAAAAAATCTTTAGCGGTGACATTTAGGGATTCTTTTACCATGTCTTTTCATCCATAAAAATTTCATATATTAACTTATTCTTTTTGGGACGATTCGAACAGGTTTCTCTAATTCTCAGAGGCGCTAATGACTTCATGCTTGATGAGATGGATAGGGCTTTGCATGATGCTTTATGTATCGTTAAGAGAACTCTCGAATCCAATACAGTAAGTTCTTCATTTTTTATTGTAAATAACACACCTGTACTGACTCATGGTGAAATGGTTATCAGGTGGTGCCTGGTGGAGGTGCGGTTGAGGCTGCGCTATCTGTGTATTTGGAGGACCTTGCTACAACTTTAGGATCTCGGGAACAACTGGCAATTGCAGAATTTGCTAAATCCTTATTAATAATTCCCAAGGTTTTTTGTGGTCTACTTTTAAAATTATGTAATTAAATTTCTTCCCGATACAGCCATTTTTAATACCTTTAATATCCAGGTTCTTGCTGTCAATGCTGCAAAAGATGCAACTGATTTGGTAGCTAAACTGCGTGCCAATTACAATACTGCACAAACCGAAGCAGATAAGAAACATCTATCTAGGTAAGATTCTTTTACTTTAGTCTTAGTTGATTATAGTTAACAACTCCAATTTCATTGTCATACTAATTTCATTTTTGGATCTAATTTTAAGTTTAACTTTTACTTGCAGAAGGGGTCTGGACCTAGTAAGGGGTACGGTCCGCAACAACTTAGAAGCCGGTGTAATAGAACCTGCAATGAGCAAAGTCAAGATACTGCAGGTAAGTTATTAGAGAATTGTTGTGTATTTAAATTCTAGACTAGAGGTGGGAATTTTGACCCGTTAACTTATGAATTCATCAAATTGGGTTATATGATTTATTTCTCGCGTGTCAAAAAAGTTAGGGACCAGGGCATATTTTGACATCCTAAAAAAATGTATTCAGAAAATTTAGGATGTCATATTGGACCCGTGTTCAACAGTCACCCATTCTTTCAGACCCGTTCATTTTGCTACCTATGATATATTTATTACATACGGAGTAGTACTTGAGACCTGAAGAAAAGTCCTTTGTATGTTGCAGTTTGCAACTGAAGCAGCTATAACAATACTTCGAATTGATGACATGATCAAACTTGCTAAGGAAGAGGGTCAAGAAGGTCAAAATTAGTATTCTTTTCTTCAATTGAGTGGATAATGCTTATTTGGAAAGTTTTGGTGTGATTGGTTGTCATGTAAGTTGACTTTTTACACTAGATGTGCTGATGCTGATCATCAGTATGTAGCGTTGGATTTTGAGACGAAAATGGTAAACCCCAGGATAGTTTTTTTATTACTTGGTTAGCAAATCCTAAATGTTATTAGAAAATGAATGGACCCATGGACTATCTGTTTTTCTGTTTATCTAAAGGCTTACACTGTTTGGTTATACATGATTTGGTTTTTATTTCTTATGTTGGTAGTGATTTTGGTTTGTATTATTGCTATTTGTTGATATATTGGTCAAGTTACGTAGACCATCAAATGACCCAAGTAACCAAATGGACCACCCTAGGTGTGAAGCTTTTTCGTCCTGGCGCTTTTTCTTTTCATTAATGCCTTTTGAAACAAGGTAATTTGATTGTTAACTTCAAAAAAGTCATCGTTTGGTGATATGAAAAGAGTAACTCGTACGTACAATAGCAATAATATAACATGTCATAAAAAAGGAGAAAATGGGGTCACGACGTTAAATTTTGATATAAACTACAAAATTAAACAGAAATAATATAACATGTCATAAAAAAGGAGAAAATGGGGTCATGACGTTAAAAAAAATTACGGAGTAATTAAGATGGTGACTGACTCAATTATTACCTAGCCATTTTTGACCATTAAAACTAGCATTCAATATGATAAATGTAAATAAAAGGCTGTGTCAGTAAATTTAATAACTATTAACAGCGTATATAAGTTGACAAAATCACAAATGCAAAAGTGACTTAACTCCATATAATAAATGATAAAAAGCCAACAAGATCTTGAATCAAAATTTAATATTTTTCCTCCATAATCATCATCACAAACAAATTATATGCTTCCCCACCACTATTCACATAATAATCAACAAAAGAGATCACCAATGATCAACAAAATTATTTAAAAGAAAAGAAAATAAATGTAATATAGAGGAACTACAACCTTTCTTAAATAGACACTGCCCCGCTCCTACGGTGTCTCTTCCCATGGTGACGACCACGACCACTACCAAACGTCACGGGATCAAACCTCTTCAACCTTTCGGCTTCTTTAGGGTTAAGCACACACTCGGAAGGTGGTGTTTTGTACCTTCTTTTATCATAACAATACGAATATTGCATGTGTTTCTTTCTAAAACTTTCCATTTTCGTCCTTTGTGATGGCGTGATACCCGAAGGGATCGAGTTAGAGTTTGGTCCAGTTTCACATTTGATTGACGAGAGCTCAATGGGATCGACCGTGCATCCATGGAGGACAAAGTTGGAAAACTCAGCAATGTAAGGGGCGTATTTGTAGTTTACCTTGTACTTGCCTCCATTTGTTGCCCACTCAGAAGCATCCCATATTGTTGCATATAAAGTCATTGGCTTTGAAGGAAAGTCTCCGCCCATTGATTCCGTTCTTCTTATCTCTCTTATGGCGACATCGTCAACATAAAATCTAAACCACAAATTGAAACGTCAAACACAACACATAAAGGTTAAACAAAACGAATATGTAGATGAATTATACGTGTAACACAAAATATAAAGTTTGTCAAGTCAAAAATACTAAAAGACAAAAAAACCCTCCGTCTCAAAATTATTGTCCATATCCCTTTTGAGATAGGGGTGGAAACGAGCCGAGCCGCTCGTGAAAAGCTCGGGATCGGATCGGTAAAAAGCTCAAACGAGCCGAGCCTAAACGAGCTCGAGCCCGAGCTCGAGCCTAAGTTTGGGCTCATTTAATAATCGAGCTCGAGCTCGAGCTCTATAAAAAAGCTCGAATAGGCTCGCGAGCCTAAACGAGCCCTAGAAATATATACGTATATATATTGTCTATACGTATAAACGAGCTTAAAAGTAGTAAACGAGCTCGAGCTTTATGTAATTAACGAGCCGAGCTCCATTTTAACTTTGTTTTCTTTAAAAATCATACAAATTAGTCGATCCCGAGCTCGAGCTCGAGCTTGTGAAAATTTTCACGAGCCGAGCTCGAGCTCAAATATTAGGCTCGAAACGAGCTCGAGCTCGAGCTTTCTAGAATATAAACGAGCCGAGCTCGAGCTCTGGCAGGCTCGGGCTCGGCTCGTTTCCACCCCTAGTCCATATTTCCTTTTTGAGATATCTCAAAATAATTGTCCACTTTCCTTTTTAAGTAAAAACTAAAGAATAAAGTAAGAGAATATTCTCTTTGAGTGGTTGAAAATTAAAGCGACCCCACTTTTATTAAACTCTGTAATTTCTCTCTCATGACAATAATTTTGAGACGGAAGGAGTAAAAGACAAAAAATAGATAACATAGAACCATAAAAAATTGTCTTGTCTAATCATTAAAGTGGGTAAAATGAGGCGAAAATTCCTGCAAAGGCTACTGTTGAAACAGGTTGCCTCTGCGAGGGGTGGTTTTTTTTTTATTCCCTATAAGGCCACATAATTCGCTTCAATTTTGCAACGAACAACAATATGTACACGTGTCACTCTCCTTAATTCCTAAAAAAAAACAAAAAAACTTGTATTTCTCATATATGTTGCAGCGAACAACCAAAAAAGCAATGCCCACTTGAATAAAAAAATAATATATATATATGTAATTCACGTATATTTTGCAGCGAACAACAACAATATAAGCCAACAAGTCGCTTTCAACTATTACAACTTACTTTTTTAACCCTAAACTTTTTAATATTTACAAGTTTTTTATATAACAAACTTTATTTGTCAAATATTTAGAAAATATATAGCAAATTCGTTAATAAAAAAAATACCGTTGCGAAGAGCTCTAAATTACGAACAAAACAAGCCCAATATTGATATGCTTTTGAAGTACGTACGATTTTATAAAAAAATATTGAAAGTAAAGGTTCATTGGACCAAAAAAACGTACAATTATACTAAAAAGTAAAGGTTCATTGGACCAAAAAACGGTATTCATCTTTCATAGAATTGTACAGTTTACCATTTTTTGGTTTATGAATGTTTATGTTTTTATTTTAAAACGGTACTCCTCTTTCATAGAATTGTACGTCTTTGACCCAAAAAGTGTGTTATGAAAGTTTTTTCTTAAAGAAAATATTATACATACATACTACCTAAACTCTTTAATCTTTATAATTTTTTATATAACAAACTTTATTCGTTAAATATTTAGCAAATATATAGCGAATTCATTAATAAAATCGTACGTACGTCAAAATTATTAGTATATCTGCTATATATATATATAGGGATATCTTTCCTACAATTGTTGTAGCCAATTGGCTACAATCCTTCACTAAAATTACATAAGAAAGGATTCAGGGACCCGCAAAAATAAATCAGAACCCACAAATAGACTCAGGGACCCACAAAATATAGCACAAAATTGTAGGGAATTAGCTACAATAAATTGCAGCTAATATATATATATATATATATATATATATATATATATATATATATATCAAACTTCAATATTTTTTATAAAATCGTACGTACTTTAAAAGCATATCAATATTGGGCTCGTTTTGTTCGTAATTTAGAGCTCTTCGCAACGGTATTTTTTTATTAACGAATTTGCTATATATTTGCTAAATATTTAACAAATAAAGTTTGTTATATAAAAAACTTGTAAATATTAAAAAGTTTAGGGTTGAAAAAGTAAATTGTAATAGTTGAAAGCGACTTGTTGGCCTACATTGTTGTTGTTCGCTGCAAAATATATGTGAATTACATATATTTATTTATTTTTTATTCAAGTGGGCATTGCTTTTTTGGTTGTTCGCTGCAACATATATGAGAAATACAAGTTTTTTTGTTTTTTTTTAGGAATTAAGGAGAGTGTGACACATGTACATATTGTTGTTCGCTGCAAAATTGAAGCGAATTATGTGGCCTTATATGGAATAAAAAAAAAACACCCCTCGTAGAGGCAACCTGTTTCAATAGTAGCCTCTGCAGGAATTTTCGCTAAAATGAGTGTAGGGGAGGTATAAGGGGTACCCAGTAACACCTATATACCCACTAATAAAGGCGTAAAAAGTAACGGTGTGTTTATTTCATTAAGATGTTTTAGGTCTGAATCTGACCACCACATCTTACCAGAAAGAAGTGGCTAGAAAGTCTAAATCTGAACGAAATAATGTTTGTTTTTTTATAATTGTCCGAATAATTTTAAGTGCTCGTTTCTTCAATTTATTTAAGTAACTTATGTAGATATGAAACAAGACTTTTTATCATACATATAACATAGTTAATAAACCATCAAATATATTATATTAACACGAGTCTTCAATCTCTTATCGAGTAAGTAAGAGACAGTAAGACAAGTCCCCCACCTCTTACTGAGTAAAATGTTATATGTCTAACTGGATCTGACTCAAAAGAAGGTAAAAAAAAAAAAAAAAAAAAAACGTCTGACCACCTCTCACTGGTAAGAGTAAGAGGGGACTTTAAAAAAAAAAAAACAAACACACCCCAAGTATAACTGTAAAAACAATTTTTTTTTTACCAAAATGCCTTGTATTTAATTTTGATGACTTTGGGAACAATGAAACATTGAAGAGTAGTATGCAGGTGATGTTATGATTGAAAAAAACATAGAGATGTCACTGTAGCTACAAAATACTCCTATTACTACATACAATGTACCACAAAAACCATTATATCTGCAGATTTTAATGGTAAATAAAATATTTGATATCTTGGTATGGGACCATTTGGGCATTTTCACTAGGTTTCCTTCGATTACCCCATAGCAACCCATTAATGTACTTGATATACTCTACCACATCATATTCATCATCATGAATTGTCCCAAAACACTAGTGTCAATGACATCTTGGCAAATGCATTACAACAAACTAGCCAAATTTGTTGCAACTAACACCAAAACCCTTGCCCATACCTTGTTTTTTAAATATTTGTTAAGTGGAGTAGGACAATTATTTTAGGAATGGCATTCTAGATGCAAATACAGTGATCAAAAGGAAACAAGTGATGTCATATCAGCATTCTTTAATGTTTTTTTTACCAAAATAAGGCCATGCCAAAATGTGTAAACTTTTGCAGAAAGAATGTGGCCTATCCAGAAAAAGATTTCCATCTTGGGTCCTTTTCAGTGAACAATTTATGATAAGGTTCCATATAGTATCATTAATATCAGTCTATACCCAAATTTTGTTTCACAGGATTCATAGCGTGTATGGTGAAGTATTAATCATGCATGCCATTTTCGATTATTGTTAGTTCGTGCATATCATATTTGTTTATGAGTGTGGTCCATGAAATAAACGAATTAAATGACCGCAATAAACTTGAATGATGGGTAACTTACATAATGTGAGTGTGAGTCCATAGGATGCTATATTGATGGTAATCGTCAGTAGGATCAAACCAAAGACCATATCTTTCTTCTCTGCCAACATTTGTGCTTCCATTGCCGTAAATGTTCGTTTGAATCCTCCATTCTTTGCCTCTTATATTACCCAAGAACTCAAAGTCAATTTCGTCATGGATCTTTTCAAATACATCTCCATTTGACATCTACAAAGAAAACAGTATGAAAACTTACATATATTGCGTGTTATAATCTTAAAACAAGTAACACGACTAAGTTGACTTATCCACCAATGACTAAATTATGTTATAGTTTCACGAACCAAGAACTTACAGAGTGAGCTAATTAAGAGAACACAATGACACACTCACATTACTTACACATTTAAGTAAAAGGAGAATAATGAAAAAATTAAATATGTGCACTCGGTCAATATAAACAATTTATGATGTTGATAACAGGGTAACGTCGTAAATAGGGAAATACTTTGTAATGTTCAATTACATGGTTAACAAAATGAATCAAAATTAGAATTACTTAAAAAAGGGAATGTCCCAATTCGGACATAGTTAAGCTAAAGTGTTTGATTATTGGTTAAGTAATCATAATTACTAAGGCCACTCACAACAGTTAACTCAGCCTTAAATTTTAAGGCATGCCAAGTCAGCTTTTACACACCTTAACTTAACTCAGCTTTAACCCACACAACAATAACTCAGCTTTAACACACCTTAACTCACCTTTATATCAAATATTTTTACACAAACTACCCTTAAAAGGGAGGCAAAGTGAATTTTTTTTTTTTAAATTTTTTATGAACAGTACCCTTAACGCAGCGTTAAAAGGGTAACGTTGCGTTAACGTGGGCTCCTCACAACAATAACACAACATTAACGCAAGAAAAAAGTGGTACTGTAGCAACTTTTGCCTCTTTAACGTGATGTTAACTCACACCATTGTGAGTGGTCTAACAAGGATAAAACAAAATAAGAAAAAGTTGTGGACCAAAACTATGTTTTTAAACTACTAACATTAATGGTGACTAAAAAGCAAAAAGTAAACGTTGCTTTCTTTGAAGACATCCCCAAAAAGTTGATAAGTTGAAAAAAAAATTGAAAAAAAAATGACTGCTACAAGTACAATTTTCATAAAGGGCGATAACTTAGGTTCACAATATTACCTACATTGCAAGAACGGTAATCAGCTACAACCAAGTATGACCAATCAAATTATAAATAAAGTGAAACGTTGGCTTATTGAAACTGTTATATCACTCACATATAAGTAGATAACCAAATCTAAAACACTCACGAAACTAATTATCTGTTTATATTGTTTATTTCTTGTATTAAAATACAATAAGCATTATAATAAGCAAGCCATATACGGATATGCCCAACTAAAGGGTATGTTTGACACACGAGAATACTAAGAGACTGCTTATTTTTTTCTAAAAAATAAGCTACTTAAAATGTAAGCTTTGTTTGGCAGGATATTATTAAAAAAAAAATACACTTTCATAATATGTGAAAATCAAATAATAATTCATGTTGGCTTATAAAAATAATATATATATATTTTTTTTTACAAACATATATATATATATATAGCTCCCCTTTATATATATATTTTTTTTTACAAACATGACTAAGTATATTGGAAATAAAAAATGTGAATACAAAATTTTTTAAAATGGGATCATACCTCATAAAAAGTAGTGATTTTGGTATAAAATGTTTAAAATATTGACTGGCTAAAAAGAAAAAGATACGGTTATCAAGAAATGAGGAGTAATAATAAATCCATTTCTATTACCTTTGATCAAACTTCAATGTGTAAAAGGTACTGGTAAAACATAAGTCCAAGATGCAAGCAATCCCGTTTGTTTTTATATTCATTGGAAACAAATATTCCAAAAAAAATAAAATAAAATATTGCAACTGTTGATTAGACAAGATTTGATACAATTATTCCATTGTTGAAAAAAATCACTTATATTTGTTTCTTTCCTTTATACAACAGTAAACAAAAATCAACTTATAAAAAGCTCTGATACCCATCACTTTATAACAAAATATAATTCTAATCAAGTTTAACAATACCAATATTGCATTGCATAATCAATGACATTTTCTGCCTATTAAACATTTAAAATCCCTTCCTTAAAAAAGAAAACAAAACAACCAAAATACTACTAGTATTCCCAATCTAACATTATATTCAACCATTTCATTTTTTTAGTAGGACTACAAGAGAAAAATTTTTTCTTTGGTATTTTTCAATTTAAAAACTATATATTCCTCCATTAAAACAATCATATTTTTTGTTTCACCAACTTTCAGTCAAGTGGTAATTATGTTCTTAAACTAACCTAATACAAAGCTAACCATTTTCTTAATGGAAACAACAAAAAATTTTTGGTTCAAAGATTTCAACTTTATTTTAATCTAAATATTTATTAAAAAAAGATAAGAGGACCATATCAATTCAAGAATAGCAGATAAACTTCCATTCATACATTGATAAATGTGTAAACTATGAATACCCATTAACAAAATACATACATAAAAACTTACATAAAATGCAACAACAACACCAGCAGTATAATCAGCGGGAAGCTTAATGGAGGCACTAAAGTATCCATGAAGATACAAATCTTGTGACACAAATCCAGAACCTGCAAACACAAAAACACACACATTAAAACACATACAAAAACACATACTAAAAACACACACAGATAAAAAAAAACAATATAATATAACCTTAAATATATACCTGTTCTTTCATCAAGTGACAAATGAACAGATTTACCATCTTTTAACACAATCATATTATCATCACCAAATAACTGTGAATACCCTTCATCAAAAGACAATACTGGAAGATTTCTTGCAACCCCATTTGCATAAACAAAACTACAGGTTAAGAAAACAAAGATTATATAAAACTTCATAGTGTTGGGAATGTGAAAGTACAAGTTACTGATGCATGAAAGTGTTTTGTGTTTTAAAAATGAGTGAAGAAAAATGAGAGAGAAGGAGAAGAAGAGAGGGGGTTTTATCGGTGGTGAAAGAGGTGTTGTCTGTGTCTGAGCTGTTTGTCATTTGGACTTATTTTCATTCATTTATTATTCAGGAGTAATTGATTTTTGTTAAATTTGTTGCTTTTTTTTTTTTTAGTTTTTTTGGGCGATAAATGGTAAGCAATGAGTTTTTTGATATGGTAAAGGAGCGGTGAGTTTTGCTATTTTTTTAGGAATGCTTATTTTTTCAATGTTTTTTTAAAAAGCTGTGAGCGATGAGCTATGAACTGTGTCTACTGTTCACAGCTACTGATCACAGCTCACTGTTACTTTTACCGAACACACCCTACGGTTAAAGATTAGTGAGACAAAACAATTGTTTCTAACTATAAAGTTTGTTTCTAACTATAAAGTTAACAATATGGTTTACTTAGCCGAACGAAAAAGACAAAAATGATACATTGGAAAGTGAAAAGTAAATATGAATGTTTTAATAAGAGTAAATTGCAAAAATCGTCCTTGTGGTTTGGCCAAATTGCACGTTTGGTCCGTACTGTTCATTAAGTGCAAAAATGGTCCTTATTTTCCACTGTTTCATTCACTTTCAGTCCCCCACGTGTATCTCCGTTAACTTCCCGTCTATACCTTGTGCACGTGCATTCCACAAGGGGGTAATTTGGTCTTTTTACATTAAATCAATAAAATAATTCCATAGTACATGAATATAGTGTTCATTTTGACTTTTAATAGTCAACTAAACACATCTGGAAATACAAAACTGACAAATCTTTTTGCAATTTACTCTATATCACTAATCAAATTATATTTTTTCTCCTAAACACATAAACAAATCTTTTTGCAATTTACTCTATAAAAAAATTTGAAACTTCTAAGCTAGTTCAGCTTTGCTTGAAAAATCAACTCAAAAAGATTCTTAATGATTCGGAAAATCATATCTGGTGGGATCTTCTTTTTCCAAACTGTCAAAATCTTTTTCCAAGCTTTGCTTCACCTCTTCATGTTCTTGCTGTTGATGATAGTTAAACTCCATGCTCAAAACCAGAATCTTACCTTGCGACCAGAATTCATTGGACCGTACATTCCCACGAATTTTATGCCAGCAACTGTCAACTGGAAAAAAATTATAGAATCAAATTGTTACAGAAATTTCACACCAGACTGTTTTTGCTCCATAGAAAGTTGAGAATTAGAATTACCTGTTGTTCAATGACATGTATATGCTCGAGAAACTGAGAAAATATTAGCACTTTGTAGCAGCTCTCTATCCTCCATTTTATTTCTTCCATTTCCTCGACATCTCCACAACAACTTCTAAACTCATCTTCATCTTCTTCAAAGGGCTGTTAAGCTTCTAATAAGCCAAAATGTAACTGAACTCAGCTGAGTATTTATCAATAAGCTAAGGGTAAAACTAAATAAGCCACAAAAATAAGCTAAGGAAGCTGGGTAAGCTACAAAAACCAAAAAATAAGCAATGATCAAAGCCAAAAAGCACAATGGGGGCTGTTGAGGTGCAGCCTTGGTGCAGGGGAAATCATTCTTTTTCAAGCCATATAAAAAGCCAGTTCTACCAATAGGCATACTTCCACCAAAACAAAAAATAGAGGATGTTGCTGACTCTAGTTGGTCAAAGACTTTCAGGTGGCTAGATACGAAAAGGTCAAAATCAGTGCTTTTTGTCGGATTTGGGAGCGAATACAAGATGCCAATCAAACAAGTGCACGAGTTGGCCTACGGTCTTGAACTTTCTGGGTTTGATTTTATATGGATTGGAAATTTAATTATCTATCGCCCCACATTTAGTATACATATCCACAAGCGACTTCCTCAACACCAAAGTAAACCCAATCCTTTTCTCAACAATATACCTATGCATCAACAACCCTTGCTCAAGCGCACCCAAATGCGCACAAGCACCCAAAACACTCACCATCGTCACCTCATTAGCCTCCACACCCTTCCCACACATCTCCCATTTCAACACTCTTTTCCACTTCAATCTCACCACATTTCTCACTCCCAACTTCACTAAATTTTACACTTTCAATCTCACATTTCTCATTCTCAATATCTTCTACAATTTCATCCCTTTCGACTTCACTACATTTCATGCTTTCAATCTCACATTGCTCATTCTCAATCTCACATTCACCATCACCAACATACAAATCAGTCAAAGAAGTTGGAAAAGCGGTTTCCACCACCAAAGAACCACCATGTTTTGGCGACTGAAGATTAGCCACTAACTTCGAAAACCCGTTACGCCTAATCTTCTTCTTCCATGTAATCAAAATTCACACCAATGGTGGCCATACATTTTTCGAAAATCCACACCAATGGTGGCCTCACAGTTTTCGAAAATTCACATCAAGTAACTGAAAGATTAAAAGAAAAAGAGCATCAAGTCAATGTAATCAAAATTAATATGACCACAGAGCAAAAATAGACATGAAAAAAACACCATTAAAGGCTCGAAAATACACCAAGTCACCAAAATCAAATTTGATTTTAATGATATCACACCATTAAAGGCTCGAAAATAGACATGAAAAAAACCCCTATAAAACAATGAGTATATGACCCACATTGACATCTAGTCAGTAACGAGTGTACAAAGCACCGAACAAAGATCAGTAAACTTTTTCTTTGATATTTCTTAATTCATGAGCAAACATGAAATGGCTCCAATTCTTATGCTAAAATCATAACATGTATGAGGATGTAAAAAGTAAGTGTCTTACCCATTGATAAGCACCTTCCTGAGTAAACACACAACCCATCTTTCAATTTCGATTTCCCCCAAATTTTATCAAAACCCTAATCGACCCGACCCATTTCGATTCAAGTATGGATCTTTCAATTTCGATTTCCCCCAAATGATTACCACAATCTTGACAGCTAACACCACTCACCCATCACTGTACTTGTCTCGTAGTGATAAGAATGATGAAGTTTGTTGCTGCGTTTGTAGCCATGGAGTTATAAGGTTGGATGTATTTTATGTGATTGATATGTATTTGGAGTTATAAGGAGCAGATTTGTAGCCATGGAGTTGTGATAAGGAGCAGATTTGTGGAGTTTGTGATGCGTATTTGGAGTTATAAGGAGCAGATGTGATAAGGAGCAGGAGTTGTCTGGGTTTTTTTATTAATTGGTGGGGTATTATTTTATAGATATAATGTATAAAGACCAAAATACCCCCGTGTGCATATCACGTGCACAAGGTATAGACGGGAAGTTAACGGAGATCCACGTGGGGGACTGAAAGTGAATGAAACAGTGAAAAATAAGGACCATTTTTGCACTTAATGAACAGTACGGACCAAACGTGCAATTTGGCCAAACCACAAGGACGATTTTTGCAATTTACTCTTTTAATAATCTAGTAATCGCGGACTCCCCGCAAATACTAATGAACGAGAAAAATTGCATCAGCACGTTGCAGCGGAATTTATTTGCTCGTTAATTAAAAATATACGGAGTATTATTTTTTTTTTTTTTTTTTTTTTTTTTTTTTTTTTGAAAAGGGTGAAATATTATTAATCACAAAAAGTAAGCTTCATTCACAACCATGGACACACCCCATGTTGTTAATGCAGAAACCTATGAAAACAAATTAGCTGACTAAGAACAAGCATTCTATAATACTGATACTATTCTTAATAAAAGAAACAAACAATACAACCTATATACTCTTCACTTATCTACACATTCTTCAACACTGCTCTTGATCCTTCTTAACTGCACATTCCATTTAGCTTCTACTGCCTTGACATTATCAGTTTCTTTAACAATAAAGCTCATAATCCTCCATTTGATACTATCCATGATATTTTGTACAAGCACTTCAACTGTTCTTTCATTGTTCTTGAAAATTCGTGTGTTTCTTTCTTGCCATATAAAGTAAACTGTTGCATCCATAACTAATCTTCTAATAACACTCCATATATTCCTATTAGCTTTCAACTGGGAGAACTCTTCAATGATGTTATGCCAAGTGAAGGAGAATTTCTTATCAATAACTTTTTGCATCTCATTCCATACACTATTGGTATAGGTACACAGAAAGAATAAATGTTCATGAGAATCTTGATTTAGTTTGCAGAACACACACTTCATATCATCATTAGGTTTCCATGTTGCAATTCTATCCTGAGTCATGAGTCTACCCTGAACTGCCATCCACAGAACAAAAGATTGTCTTGGAATGCTCTGAACCACATCCTTCCACATTACTTTTGCCACTGCCACATGAATCTTTCCACACAAATTTTGTTGCAAATTCAGTTCTGCGCCCTGAGTTAGTCACCCACACAGCTTTATCTAGGACATCATTATGCAAGGTAGGAATTTGGATACTACTCAGAATAGGGAATTTTACAAACCACTCTTCATGCCAACACCAATTACCATTGTTGATCAGTTTTTCCACTGGACAGTCATTTGTTAGCCTTGCATTATAAACTTCCCTACCAGATATAAACTCACTCAATGGGCCTACTTCACACCATTTGTCAAACCATGCAGAATCAGTCTTGCCAATTCCAATTTTGTAAAACACATGTTTTTTAACTTTTTCTCTAAGCTTCAGTATGTTACTCCATCCAACACTGCTATTACTGTCATGTGTAACTTCCCATATATTTCTTCCTTTCAATTTCTCCACATTTATCCATTTTACCCACAATATATCCTTTTCTGTAGCAATATTCCAAAGGTGCTTCATGATCAAAACTTCATTCCATACTTGTAAGTCTTTGATACCCAAACCACCTTGGTCTTTAGGTTTACAAATGTTGTCCCTTGAGATTTTAGCTTTCCCCTTGGTTAATTCCCCTTGGCACCACAAAAATCCCTTATGCAGCTTATTGATATCCTTTACCACAGTCTTGGGAAGAATAAAGACTAAGGTCCAGTATGGCTCTTTTTGTTATCTCTTACTAAACTTTAACATTTTTTATAAATTCGTACGTATGTTAAAAATATATGAATATTGGACTCGTTTCTTTTGTAGTTACATATATATAATTGAAATTTCATAGAATTATACGTCGTTGGCCCCCGTAGTTTAAAAAAATTTTAACATAGTTTTTAAAGGTATTTGATAAGTTAAAGGTACATTTCGAATATTTAAAAAATAAAATATATATATATATATATATATATATATATATATATATATATATATATATATATATATATATATATATATATATATATATATTAACCGCCAAATTTTTATATAAAACCGTACGTATATTAAAAGTATATCAACATCGGGCTCATTTTGGTCATTATCCAGAGGCCTTCCCAGCGGTATATGTTTTTATTAAACAAATCGTTAAATATCTGTTAGATATTTTTTATATAAAAAAAATCGTAAATAGCAAAAAGTCTAGGGTAGTTTTCGCAAAGCGTTATATAGCTTGGAGTCTCTTTGGTAAATTTCTATTGTTTTGGGGCTGGCTCTTTTGAGCTTATGTCTTGGGCTTATATTTTGGGTTAAAGAAAAATATTTTTTTATTAAAAAACGACGGCAATACACTGTCATTTTCCACGCTCCATAGTATATATCATAATTAATCTATCGTTTTGTAAAACAAATATACGTCTTTGATTGTTTGGTTTGCAAAATGTTTGTGAAAGATTTGTAGTTTGTCAAAGAAATTTATAATATAAATAAATTGTAATGTGAATGAACTAATATCATAGAATTGTAATTTGAAAAAACTGAATGTATTTTTGTTGATTGAAAACGTAATATAATTAAAAATAATATCAAATTAATAATAATAAAATATTTAAATTTAATAATATGTGAAAATATTAATAATTAAAATAATAATAATAATATTTAAATTAAATTAATTGTAGATAAAAGAATAATAAGATTTTCAAAATCTATAAAAAAATAATAACTTTCAATATAAAAAATAATAACAAAATTACTACATTAATATTTTAATTAAAATAATAATTTAAAAAATTGATAGTTCACTATAATAAATAAAATACTTTTGATAAAAAGTAACAAAATATAATAAATCTTGAAATATATTTATATTGAATAATAATAATATTAGTAAAAATTTATAAATCATTTATACATACTCATGATTTAAAGTATTAACATTATGAATTATAGCGTAGAGTTAGGATCAAATGAGAAGAGTGATAAAAAAAAATCGCAATCACACATTTCAGATGAACATACAAAAATAGATGCATTTATTTTTAAAACTATTCATTTTATTTGAAATGTGTGGCTATAAATCATTCATATTATTCTCATTTTAGTTTTTCTTCTCACCGAATATCTTCCTTTAGAATGTAATTCAAAAGTTTACATCCAACTTGCTATGTAATTTGAATTACTTCACTTAGTGTAATTTGAGTGAAGTGAATTATAATTACGTGACAAAGCAAACAACCTACATAATGTTATGTGAATTATAATTCACTCCATTTTGCAAACCAAACAACATACATAATATAATCAGATTACAATTACATTAAAGTACGTCCGATTACAACAAAAAAACGAGGCCTTAGCGTATTTTAACACAAATTATGGCTATATATGGTTTGTCATATGCATATGTAAACATGACGTTTAAGAAAATCATAGGCTTCAAAAGATTTAGAGACGTAAGGCTAGACACAATGGTTCGGTCATGGAACTCGGTCGCCAACCGATCGACCGATCTTCCTTGTTGTGGCATCTCGGTCGCGACCGAATAGAAGCACCAAAACTCAAAAACTCGGTCCTAACCTCGACCGAGTTTCTTTCTATTTTTTTTTAACTTTGATCCAATAAAAGAGTACCACATTTCTTGTTAACGTTTGCATGCAAAATTCAAATATAAATTTGTACCGTTGCATTAAAAAAAATAAAAAATATAAAAATACACACTATAAATACCAAAGTTAGATGCAATCAAAACACACAATCTCACAATTACTAGCAATCAAAATGTCTAAGAAAACACCACAACAACAACCAAAAGGCCGAAAATCCCGTTTACCACAACAAAACATCCCGCAACCATCACCGGATTCGACTTTCCGGTTAACCGGTGTATCACCAACGATCAATTTCCGACCTCGTTCTCTTGATTATGAATCTCAACAATCTCCACAACAACAACAATTCAATGCATTTGCTATAAATCGTAATACTAATCGTCCATTTGTTCCACCGTATAACCAACAACCACAACAACCACCACAACCACAACAACCACCACAACCACAACAAAGCCACTCCCGTCGAAGCCAACAATCTATGTATGGCTCCCCCGAATCGTGTTATCGTCCAACAATGGACTCATCAACGTCTTCCTATTCTAATTATCAAAATTATTCTCCGGCTAACCGCATCAATCTTGATGCTTGTTATTTTTTGGATCAATTAGACAACAATCCGAATTTTTATGCTGGAGGCGGTTCGGGTTATCCGAGTCAACAAATGTCACCGGGTTATCAAGGTTCGGGTCACGGATCGTATCACGATTCGGTTCCAAATGATGATCTTGTTGGTGATGACGACGACAACACTCTTTCTGAAGAGATGTCACCGGTCAAACCAAAGAAGCGTGCTACTACAAGGGGTAAGAAGAAGGTGGTCGAGAAGGCGGTTGAGAAAGAGGCTGAGAAAGACAGCGCGAATTGGTCAAAAGAAGAAGAGATCGCGTTGTGCATGGCTTGGTGTGATTCGTCGGAGGATAGCGCAGTTGGAAACAACCAAACTTCTAAGGGATTTTGGGCAAAAGTGATTGCATACTTTGAAAAGGAGGTTGGTGAAGGGAGATCGTACAACTCAATTACTAGCAAGTGGAAAAATAGGATTCGTCCTAGAGTTGGTGCATTTTGTGCAATTTACGACAATTGTTATACGAATTTTGGAAGTGGTGGGAATGATCTGACTATTTACCAAAGATCGTGTGAAGAATATGAAATAATGTTGAAGCATGCCTTTCATTTGCATCATTGTTGGGAGATTTTGAGGGACCATGAGATTTGGAAGAAAAATGATATGCCGGTTTTTTTAAACCAAAATGAGGCTCGAAAAAAACCAAGGACTTCTGAAACGGGCTCGGATGTGCCTGATAATGAAGAGCCTCGAAATGAGCGACCAGTTGGGCGTGATGAAGCTAAGAAAACTAAGGGTAAGAAGAAATCGTCGGGGTTTAGTTTGGATGGGGTAGCCGAAAAATGGACATCCATTACGTCAAAGGTATTGGGTAAGAAGCAAGAGCTTGCAGACGGATACTACAAATTGAAGGAAAAAGAGCTGCAGCAAAGGGATAAGGAGTTGGCTCTGCAGCAAAAGAAAGCGGAGCAAGAAGACCGCAGATTGGCGATGGAAGAAAAAAGGCTTGAATTCGAGCAGCAAAAGAGGTATCAAAAAGACCTCCTCTTCTATTTCAAACCAATCGACCCATCTTTGCCCGAATTTCAACGACAGAAAATGCAAGAAATCAAAGACTCGATTAAGGAACAATACAACCTGGATGATTAGTTTTTATGTTGTAGTGTTTTAATAAGTGTTGTAATGTTTTTATTTTATTTGAATTATTATGTAACGTTTTAATTATGAATAAAATTTTATTTTGTGTTAAAAAAAAAAAAAAAAAAAAAAAAAAAAAAAAAAAAAAATGGAACTCGGTCGCCCCCACTGTGGCACTGAATCGCCTGCAGGTCGCTGGAGAGAGAAAGCTGACGTGGCAGGAAAAATGGAGGGGATTGACCCACTCCATTGTGTCTAGCCTAAGGTTGTTACTATGTCAACTTAAGGTGTAAGTTGCATGAACAGTTTTTATGAATAACCTTTTATTTTATGGGGTAAATATACGAGTAGCCCGGTCTCTTAAAGTGTTGGGTTTTTTTTGTCTCAAAAAAGTCGTTTTCTCAAAATAGCCCAGAAAATAAGTGACTTTCAAAAAGTCGCTTAAAGCGACTTTTTTTTCAATTAAGCGACTTACTATTTGTGTCCTTTTGCAGCCAAAAAGTCACTTTTTAAGCGACTTTTGTTAGATTTTAAGCGACTTTTCGCTAGGGGCAAAAAAAAAAATGTCACGTGTCGCTCCCACATTTAGTCGCTTATTTCTTGGGCTATTTTGAGAAAGCGACTTTTTTGAGGCTAAAAAAGCCCAACATTTTAAGCTCCGAGCTATTTATAGAATTACCCCTTATTTTATTTATTTATTTATTTTTTTTTTCGCAAAAGACTGGATTGAGATAGGATGTGATAGATCGCAAAAAACAACCATTGAATTACATTGACGTGAACATAATTGAAAAACCCTAACCTGTGAACATTGACATTTGACATAATTAATGAACTGACTACTTGAACACTTGAAATTGAAGATAAAATGATACAAAACAACAAATAAAACTAATAATAAAGCTATGACATTGCAAACCCATTTTCAACCGAAGGATTGTTGCTTGCCTAAAACTTGACTTAATGCTAGAGACATTGAGCGGAAGAAAATCGCAACACCAGAAGTTAACCACAAAAAGTGGCAAATACCTCGCGGATTATTATAGTCTATATAACTATATTGCGTCCTTTAAGAGAAACATTAGTTTTCCTTAGTCCCTCAACTGTGAGCTGTATATCAAAATGGCTACCTTAACATGTCATATAAAATCCTATTAGACGTCTTGTATATTAGAACGAGGTGGGAGCCCGCGCGTTGCGCGGGTGTGTTGCTTATAATTTTTGTGCTATACGTGTTTTGTCGTATTTTGATGCGAAATGGATTTTTTGACAAAGGACTCCTTTTGCAAAGAGCCGTGAATTTCAGGGGTATTTTTTGCCATTTTTTAAACAGTTTTTTTTAAAGGGACTACTTTTGCAAAGAGCTGTAAATTTTCGAGGTATTTTTTGCCAATTTTGAAAAATATTTTTTGGTGTCGTGTTTTGATGCGAAATGGATTTTTTGACAAAGGACTCCTTTTGCAAAGAGCTGCGAAGTTCAGGGGTATTTTTTGCCATTTTTCAAATAGATTTTTTTTTAAAAGGATTACTTTTGCAAAGAGCTGTCAATTTTCGGGGTATTTTTTGCCAATTTTTAAACTTTTTTTTTTTAGATAAATTTTGAAAAAAAAAAAAAAAAAAAAAAAAAAAAAAAAAACACTGTAGCTACTGTAGCAACACTCACAACGTGCACTGTAGTTTCTACAGTACACGCTCGAGCTACAGAACACGCTCTTTATACGTCTTTTATATATTAGAATTTGTAGTTCTTTAGAATCAAATCTTCTAATTTTTGTTTCGTATCTGCTTTACAAGTTTAGATGCTTAGATGTAGAGAGATCACGTAATATTGCTTGTAAACGCTACACTTGCACTAAGAGCACATAGTACGGGTGCTCCATAGGCTGAAAACGCGACTTGTTGCGCCAAAACCCATACCCCCGACTTGCGTTATAGGTGATGGCGCCATGGTCACGGCGCTAGTTATACATATTTTTACTTTTCTTTTTCTTTTTTCTTTATCTTCTAACTGTTTGTGTTTGTGTTTGTGCGCATTTTGATGTTGGTTGTATGTTTTGGAGCTTGCCAAAGGAAGAGAAAAGGTTAAAATGCTTTTCTTTTCTTTCAAAGTATCACTTGTAGGTTTATATTTAGTCCCTAAAATGTCTGAATTTTGATTTAAATATAATGTTTTATGTTATTTAAATTATGTAATGTTTTTATTTTAATGTGTTGTTTTGCTAACAAATGAAAAAAAAGTGGTGTCCAGGGGACCTATAACTTACTTGAGTGATCAAAGAGCCTGTTTTTGGTTGAGCTGTAAGTTTTGAGTTTTATGATAAAAAGATTATTTTCTTTTTTTATTTATTTTTTTTTTTCTTCTGTAACACGAGCCTATGCCTCACCACTCCACCTACTTCTTTAATAAATAATACCTCCGTCCCATATTAAGTGTCCATAATGGAATCTTGGGATGTCTCAAATTAAGTGTCCAGGGAATATTTTCAACCAATGAGAAGAGACTTTAGTGGGTAATAGTGATATTTGATTGGTGGAGAGTGTAGTTAGTGGAATTTCCTAAAACTTTGTGCATTTAAAAAGTGGACACTTAATATAAGACGGAGGGAGTAGGTAAAATGGTTAAATAAGTAACGTTAGATTACCAAGAAAGAGACCACAAAGTGTTAATCATACATCCAATTTTGTTAAGTTAATGATTACGTAAGACTTTTGGGCCAAAAGAACACCTTTTTCTATAAAATATTGTTTCTTTGTCTATAAAATACTCCAATAAACTGATGTCTAGCTCAATGAAAATGGCTATTTAATCATGTACTCAATAATCATTATTACAGTACTAGATACAGAAAGAACCCTCGCACGCCTAAACTGAAGTTGTATCTTGAAAAGTTGAAATACTTTGTTATAATCCGAAATTAATATAAATGCAAGGTGATTTTTGTTTATTCAGACATTTTATGTCTGAATCTGAATATCACGTCTGAATCTGAATTAGAGGTCCAAAAGTTTGAATCTGAATTATTTTAGTCTGTTTGTTTTTATAAAGTGTCTGAATAAACAAAAAACAATCCTTTCGCTATAAAACAAACCAAAAGACCCTTCATTCACGATTATTAATAAAAATCAAGACCAAGATGAGGAGATAAGGATTGAAAAGAAGTAGGTGTAAAGTTTAAGCTTTTCAGATGTAATCAGACATATTCAAATGTCTGAATGAATCAGACCCTATTCAGATGTATTCAGACTTCAGATGTCTGAATAAACAAACAGTCTGAATCTGAAAATGTCTGACCGAATCAGACTTCAGACGTATTCAGATCTGAATGAGCCGAAACAAACACAACCTAAATGTAAGTTGAAAATTACCGATTAAAAATGCAATTTTGGGAGTTGTTAGGTGCTGTTTGTTTATTCAGACATTTTATGTCTGAATCTGAATACCACGTCTGAATCTGAATTAGTGGTCCAAAAGTCTGAATCTGAATTGTTTTAGTCTGTTTGTTTTTATAAAGTGTCTGAATAAACAAAAAACAATCCTTTCGCTATAAAACAAACCAAAAGACCCTCCATTCATGATTATTAATAAAAAATCAAGACCAAGATGAGGAGATAAGGATTAAAAAGAAGTAGGTGTAAAGTTTAAGCTTTTCAGATGTAATCAGACATATTCAAATGTCTGAATGAATCAGACCCTATTCAGATGTATTCAGACTTCAGATGTCTGAATAAACAAACAGTCTGAATATGAAAATGTCTGACCGAATCAGACTTCAGACGTATTCAGATCTGAATGAGCCGAAACAAACACAACCTTATTCTCAATGTCGTATTAAGACTCATAATACCTCCAAGTAAGTCACTTCATCAATCAACTCTCTTGATAACGTGTTGAAATAGTGACCGATTTACGCTTTAATTTATCACTTCTTTTTTATAGATGAGTCACACTAACCGAACCCTCCCTACCATGTGGGGTCCGCCTACTTTAGTCAAAATGTATAAGTTTTAAAGCAGACAGTACAGCGGCGGCAACTTGGTCAAGTCAACACACCCTCCCTAAAGGAGGGTCAGTATATCTCCACCCTTTATAGATATATGGTTATGTAGTGGAATATTCCGAACACGATATCAATTACATCGTCTCAGTATGCCCACTAAACATAAAAGGTTGTTAGAAGGGGTGTTTTTTGGATTGTTAACCTCAGGATGCCCACTAAACATAAAAGGTTGTTAGAAGGGGTGTTTTTTGAGTTGTGGTGGCGTATTTTGTCTTTTCGTAACAAGAATGTTTTTGGTGCGGATTCCCCATCTAAGGCGGCTATCTTTGATGACATAGTTTTGTACTCTTTTTATTGGAGTCGTTATAGATGTAAAGTGTCATTTAGTTGGGATGATTGGTTAAAAAATCCTCATCTTGTGTCTTTGTAATTGTCTAGCTCCTTGCTAGTTTTTCTAATAAAAATGCCGTTAAAATATATATATATATATATATATATATATATATATATATATATATATATATATATATATATATATATATATATATATATATATATTACATCGTCTCAGTAAGTTTCTTGTATACTAGAATCAAAAACTAGGAAAACCGATACCAACAAGTCCAAGAATGTTTGGACCATTGAATTGAGTACTTTCGCATTACTACTAGAATACATTTACCGTGTCACTGATGAACAGTTCTACAGTAGCGGGCCCCGATGAACAGTGCCAACGAACTACATTATTAGGCCGATGAACAGTAACCGTCGTTGCTACAGTACTTTTTTTTTTTTTTTTTTAACTTGAATCAAAAAAATCCTGCCGCAATGCGCGGGTGCACCACCTCGTTTTAGACAATATAAGTGAGGTCAACGTACGATATTTAGTAGATGGGCTTGGTAGATACACTCTGTAGATGGATTGTTTATTATCGCTACTTTTACATAGCATCGCGGTTCTCAAATACTAAAGTTGAACATATAATATAAAGAATACAAGTAGCACCACAATTCCTGCTCGACCAGTGCTACACCCTCGCTTGCTTCACACGCGAGAGGTAAAAGTTTGTGGTCAATGGTGGTGCACACCCGTAATAGCAAAGTTTCATATGCGTTTTGTGTATGTATATATGCATTTGTTTAAGTGATATATATTTGCGTATTATACTGTTTAAGTATAATACGGAGTATATGTAAAAGCGTGAGACAAAAATAACTATTACGAAGATAATTTTGTAAAAAAAGTGATTGAAAAAATATTATATGTCCAGAGACGGACTTCGGATTTTTGAGAGGGTGTCGCACAATTTTTTTAAATTGTTATGAGTACTAAAGTTGCCCAGAAAACACATATTTTATAAACATTTTACCTTTCGTGATCAAAATCGGGTGTGGCCCATGCCACACTCAGCTCCCATATGGGTTTGTCCCCGTATATGTTTGGTGGTCACCAACGCTATCATTACGACTAGTTGTAACAGCATGCATGACCATGGGTCATGCAAGACCACACGTAGTCTATTGAAACACCACTCCCACCATCACGCGCGTTGGAGATTTTTTTGACTTAATTTAGTGATCCCGACAACCAAACATTAAAAAAGAAGAAAGTAGGATGTATAAGTGTGTTTGGGCATATTTGTGTTTGGTAGAGTATTTTGGGTGGTGGTCCAAAATTTCGTCATTGTGGTTCATTAGTGGTGAGATTTGATGTTGCCGCCGATAAAATATCCAACCAAACAACCAACTGCACTCCTTGTTGTGGCTAGTCGTACACCCGACTCAGCATAAACCGCTAGCTCAAATAGAAAATTTGGTTTTAAGATGGACAAAGTGTTAGTTAGGTTACTGACATCGCATAAACTCAATATTTTGACATTTTTTATTATTAACGTGAATAAATAGGCTTTGGCAGCACTAGCCGTTACTCGGGTCCCATTTCTATCCTTTAATGTTTACATTACCCGTAATTTACGCGATGATATTACGAGCAATTTAAGCCGGGGCAGTTTATCCGGACCCCCCTATAGGGAGGGTTTCCAATCATTGGATGCATTGGGCGGTTATACTGCGTGTATCGCGGTGTTGTACTGTGTGCTTCACGGTTTGTACGGTTGACCCATAAGGAGGGTCTCTATAACATGATCCTTTAAGCCGTTAAAGAACAATTTGTGTTTTCATTCCTCTTTCAACAAACTTGTTAACGTTCATCAGCAATGGTTCAGTTTTTCTATTTCTAATTAAGCAATGGAGGATACTTTTTAACTATGTCTTCTGAATTTTTAACGGATTGATTCATCCGATTTGTGTTCACTAACACACATACACAAACACGTAAAGTCCTCTTTTGTTCAGAAAATCGACTTCAACACATCATGATTGTTTGAACAACATGTATAAAACGTAACACTAAAAAACCATGATACAAAACGATTGAAATTTATCGTATATATAATAAATGGTAATTTGAAACACTTCAATTTCGTTTTAAGTATACACAATTTGTTGTTTAATCACTGTCAAATGAACACCGGTCATTTTGTCCATTTATGTATTGAGTTACTACACAGGTACTTACGCGGTTGGCGGCGAGTACTTGTGTAATTAAATTTTTCGGTGAGCAAATATTTATGTTTTCAAGCACCATATAATTAGATCACGTTTAAATAATTATTTTTCTACTTAAGAGAATATAGCATAGTACTTGCGCAAAGCGGCGAGAATCATATAGTTTAAAACGGTTATTGATTTTCTTAAGATTTGATACTGATGGATGATGGTTTTCGGTAATTGTCAACTATTTTCGGTGGTGGTGTAAAAGATTGAGAAAATTAGATATGTAAGAGAGGTGAAAATGTGATTTTCAAATATTTTGAGAAAAAAGTGACAACATTTCATTTTATCATTGCTTTTGATATATGCAATTTTTTTAGAGTACTGTATGGAGCATCGTAAATAAGTTAATGTAAGATTATGTTAGTATAAATTTATAAATCTGAAAAGTTGTATGACCTTGATCGTTAGTAATTTAAGGCTGGATGCAGTAAGGCGACCAAGTTCCCTCATTTTTATCTACCACGTGAGCTTTCTCTCTCCAGCGACCTACAGGCGATTAGGTGCCCCAGTAAGGGCGACCAAGTTCAATTTATTTATTTATTTATTTATTTATTTATTTATTTATTTATACATTTTTAAACACAAACTCAAATTTTATTAAACATTAAAACGTTACATAATAATTCAAATAAAATAAAAAGATTACAATAAAATTCAAACCACACTAAAACATTACGATACTAAAACGACTAATCTTGATTATGACGATTCCAAATGTCTTCTACCAAATCGGCTTTGAGGCTAAGATGAGTTGTTTTGTTGCATATCTCCCTGGTAATTTCCAACGATTCCACATGTGTTCTTATGGGATCATAAGAACGGTGTTGCTCTGCTGGAAAGAAAGTAGGAGATATCGCCCGCCCTTCGTCCTGAATTATCATATTATGTAATATGATGCATGTATACATAACATGTGATAGACGCTCTTTGTCAAACCCTCTAGCCGGATGTTTGATCATAAGCCACTTCCTCTTTAGTACACCAAATGCACGTTCAACATCTTTTCTTGCTGCTTCGTGCATCGTCTTATACATTATTCGTTTCTCATCACCCGTCCCTGGATTTTTAATGGACTTCACAATAACAGAGTATGTCGGATATATCCCATCAACAAGATAATATCCCCGTTTATAAGGCACCCCGTTAGCATAGAATTCCACATCCGGTGCTCTCCCCGTTTTGGTGTTTGAAGTATGTTGAATATGTTAGGTATTTTTATTTTTTTGTAAGATTTTTTTTTAAGCAAGTATACGTTGCTAATTAAATGTTGAGAAACATATATTTGAATTCGATCGTGGGGCTGACCAACTTGTTGAGTTTGTTTCGAGCGATCGAATCCCCACAAGAGGGAAATCGATCCCCTTAATCGATCATGAGTCGATTTCGATCGTCTACTGCATATGACCTTGAGCCTTAGTAATTTAATGATCAAATTTATAAGCTATGAGTACAAATTATAAGAGGTCATCTTATGGGTAGTTAAATGGAGGTTTCATATAGAAAAAGAGGCTCTTTGGTGTCAAGTTATTAGCGGATTTTATGGGGATGATGGAGGTTTTTGTTCTCCTGTGAGCTCGTTGGGTATTGGGGGCATATGGTGTGATATTCTTAAAGCTACTAAGAATATTGAAACCATTATTCCCTCGTTCAAAGACTCGTTTGTGATTAAAGTTGGCAATGGGAATAACACCTTATTTTGGAGAGACCTGTGGTGTAGCCCTGGTCTTCGCCTTATGGATGCCTTTCCAAGGCTTTATGCTCTTGATAATTATAATGATTGTAAGGTTTGTGATCGATGGGGTTTGGTTAACGGTGTTTGGGGTAGAACGTGGTCGTGGCGTGTGCCCCCTAAGGGCAGAAGCTTAGACGAAATCACTTCTCTTACCGTGCTTATTGGCGACCTTCGTTTGCTTCATTCTGATAGTGATAAGTGGGTCTGGTCTGGTGATGCTTCCAGATCGTTTAGAGTCAACTCCCTTACAAATAAAATTGAAAACAGTTTGCTTAATGGAAGCATGAATGGTGAACATCACATTTGGAATTCGTGGATACCTCGGAAAGTTAATATTTGCAATTGGAGGGCTTCTCTTGATAGAATTCCTGCTCGTGTTAACCTGACTAGTCGTGGTGTGGCCTTTCTCTCCCCTAACTGCCCTTTTTGCAGCATGGAGGTCGAATCTCTGGACCACTGTATTATAAATTGCCCGCGGGTTCTCCCGATTTGGAGCTGGTTGAACCTTGTCTCACCTTCGGTGTCCCCTTCGTATACTATCGAAGACATCGTCAAGGATAATGTTAAAGTCAATGGTTGTCCCCACACTAATAAAGTTTTGAATGGTGTTTTACATTGTACGATATGGACCATTTGGAAGTGGCGGAATAGGGTAATTCATGCGGATTTGGATTCGGTGTCTAAGGTCATTGATGAAGATATTTTTCCCGCTATTCAAAGGATGACGAAAGTTTGGCTTTCGGCCCGTCTTAAGTCGTCATTGGCTATCTGGAATAACTGGATTTCAAGACCTTTTGCCATTTTCTCTTAGTTCTTTTTTGTGTGTGCTCTCTTGGTTTCCCTCTGTTGCTGTATCTTTGGTTTCCTTTTGTTCTTTCATGTACTTTCCTTTGGCTTCCTTCTTGGAGCATGTTTTTAATATATTAGCCTTTCAAAAGAAAAATGAACTTGATTATGAATTTTACTAATGATTAGTTT
>CP139502.1:98577999-98598738 GCA_021014915.2 Artemisia tridentata subsp. tridentata
TTTTTGAAAAAGTCATAATAAATATCCCAACTCTTATGGCAATTTCTTGTACTTTGTCTGACTTCCTTTTTGGAAGTTCCCGCCCATATTTTATAGTCTGCTTGTAGAGATAGCGTCTTCAGGGTCATTGAGACATTTGTCAAATCTCAGTGATACTGGAGTTGTTTGTAGCTCGTATACTTTACTCACTGACTCCGCATCAGTAAGTAAAGTGTTTCTTCAACAACGAGCTTTGTACAACACTCACTGATTTCTTTATCAGTGAGTAACCCACTATTTTATTTAGTGAGTTAGGCTATTTTATGTTCAAATCCTTGTCAGGGTAATTGGGTCAATTTTTGACCCAACAATAAGATTGGCATTTGAGATGGTATTGGCTCATGTTCGAGTTTCTCTGTTAGTTTTATAGCCCCTTTATTTATTTAGTTTCTTAAATTATATTATAATATATACTAATAGCCAAAATAAAATGGGGTTCAGAGTGTTTTTTTACGGACCCCGTTTTCACTTAATTTGGCTCCTCATTGGTCATTTTTTTTATTTGCATAGAAACACTAAAATACACAGTGCCTTAGTGGCCCATGAGGCAGAAGGTTATTGGCTAAGTTGTGGTGCCTCTTCCACTGTTCACGCTTCGTTCCCCGTAATTACCCCGTAATACCATGAATGAGTGGTTTCTTAAACCTCCTAGAAAATTCCACATACACCGACTCTTCTCCTCCATATAGTCAAACCCAACAAATTCAAATACCTGCACCAAAACACACACTAATTTCATCATCAAAATCCAAAATAGTGCCGACGACACCCCAAATCGAAACAACCGTTAATCACGTGAAATCTTGAACGACTGCATAAGCGGCGGGGTGATCAACAGCTTCCCACCAGGTCTATAAACCTTCAAATATTGAAATAGTCAATTACCAGCAAACGTAAAAAAAACACCAGATGGTCATTTTATGCCCTTTTAATAAAGGTATTTAAGATTAACCGATCATTGTGATCTTGGATGTTTTGCCTTATTGTTGATCTTTTTTTTTTTTTTTTTTTTTTTTTTTTTTTGTAGGTATTTATGAAGCTCTTGATTTAAGATATGGAGGTTCAGACTATTTAGGAAAATGTGTCTTGAAGGTATGCAACTATTGTTCTTAACGTGGTTTGATTATGCTAATACTTGGTTAGATGGTTATTAAAATTTTGACACATAAATGTTAGTATTTAGTCTAGACTTTAAAAAATATGTTCCTGGGTGTTTGTGGTTGATAGGACAAACAAGCAGTTTTTGGGGTGTTTAGGATCGATTATCTGACTAGATAGTTTATTTGTGACTGAAAAAAAAGGTGCTTATTTAAAAGTCCAAAAAACTTATGTCAAAACGAAATAAGTTGATAAACGCTTTATGGAGGAGTTACTTATGTTTGAAAGACAGCTAGCATAGAATGATGCACGATAACACTATCGTTACAGAATTATTTAATCTTTGAAATAGGGATGTAATGACAATTTGTTATATTATGAAAATGACGTTGATTATGTTTTTTTGAGATTAGAATAGAATGAATTATTTTGTGAGTAATTACTAGAGTGTCATATTAGTCTTAAACATTTGTGTTTCAACTGATTAAGCAGGAAGGCTATAAAGTTCGTGTGATTGAGAGAGATTTAAATGAGCCAGATAGGATTGTAGCCGGTGAATTACTACAGCCAAGTGGAGATACGTTAAGGTGTTCGAGCTGGGTCTCAAAGGTATATGTTCTTGATAGCATTCATTTACATCAAGATAGAGTTAAAAAAATGTATTTTTTTTTTGGGTAAATGTTTGGAAAGATGTCTGGAAAAGGTAAAGGGCCAGCTATTAGTATTGAAACCCGCAAGTAATCAATTTTCTGTGAGTAGTAGAATTACATATTGTTATATTGTTACTGTTTGACTTTAGAATAAAGGACCACATGCACTATAATTCTGCTTATCACAGAAAATTGATTACTTGCGGGTTTCAATGATGAAATGAGGATGACATGGTTGTATTTGCGGTCTAAAATGAGTCAGTTTGGGGGTTGCAATGGTCTAGGATTAGGGGCTAAAATAGGTCCATTTGGGGGCTTAAATGGATGGGTTTGGGGTGATGAAATGCGGCTGAAATGGGTATGGGATTGGGGGCTGAAGTGGGGGGCTCAAATAGGTGCATTTGGCAGCTGAAATAAGTGAGTTTGGATGATGAAATAAGGTTGAAATGGGTGTCTTTGGTGGGTTGAAGTGGGGACTAAAAAGGGTCAGTATTGGAACTCATATGGTTGTTAGATTTGGGACTGAAATGCAGCCTGAGATGGGTGTGTTTGGGTGCTGATATAGGGCCTGAAGTAGATGCAGTTAGGTGCTGAAATGGGTCGCTTTTGGGTGACAAAATGGAACTGAAATGGCCGTGTTTCGCGCCTGAAATAGGGGCTATAATGGGTCAGTTTTGAGGCTGTAATAGACGTAGGATTCGGGGCTAAAATGGGTCAGTTTTGGGGCTGAAATGGAGGTGGGATTGGAGCATGAAATAGACGCCGAGATGAGTGTGTTTGGGTGGTGAAATCAGATGTACAAACTTCTGAAAGCATGCAGTTTTTAGTTGAACATTCAAAAGTGTACCAAAGAACCTATATTTGGAAAGTATAGCAATTCATATGTTAGCAATTTGGCTGATAAGTTGTTCTCTTATGCTGTTTATTATGTTCATTTCTTTGAGCAACAAATCTATTATGCTGATATGATAAAGGGTGTTCAGTTCATAATTTTTCTACCTCTTTTGCAAAGGGGCTTGGTTGAAACATAATGTTCACTTTTTGTGCAGCAACAAATCGTTTTTGCTGGAGTACGTACAATACAACCATTGTTTGACAAGTATGAATCTTATTAGTCTTTAAAAAGCTTACAAAGTTTGCGTTTATAAGCTTTTAAAATGATGCTGCCCCGCAGCAATGTGCGGGCAATCATGCTCGTTTCAAAACAACTCTCGAATCTTTATCAAAATAACTCAACCACTGTCCCTTCCACTTTATATTTTTAGATCTTTTATAATTATTTTTCATCGCCCCCGAATAGATGAACTTGATTCTTTTAACTTAAGGGAAATAAGTATTTGTATAATAGAGTCGCTTTATTTTAGAAACTCAAAAAAAACCTGTTTACCAAGGGGCAAGATCTGACCGTCGGATCAAAGTGACAAATTTAAGAAATAAAAAACACGGAGGGACCATTTTTTCCAATTCAGCAAACTTACCCCACCCAACCCCACCCCCAGACCTCTCACTTTTCACAGATTCCCTATCAACAAATCTCACTTTCTCTCTCTAACCAAAATAAAAAAACTACCATAAAAATTTAAAACAAACCGCTTTTTAACCGTTAAAAAAAAAACCCAAAAAAGGAAGGATCATCGAGTGCGGATCAAAAAAAAAAAAAAAAACCCCATAAAAATGGAAGGATCATCGAGTGCACAGGCAGATCCAAAAAAAAAAAAAGTTCAAAATAAACCTACTGAGTATCGAGATGAAGGTACGATGCTTCCGACTAATTATTTAGTTGTTTTATTAGTATCTCTAGTAATTTTGTACTTATTTATGAATGTTATTGCTACTTATGAAGATTTTTGTGTATTTTTTTTGTTAATTTTTATGTTATACTGTGATGCATGTGATAATTATGTACTTATTTCAGTTTTATAAGATATTTATTAAGATTTCACAGTTTTTGTTGATTTTATATGTTTATTGAGGGATTGTTATAATAATTTGATGAATGTTGTGATTTTCTTCAGATTTTGTTTGTATATCACCTGTGATAAAACAGTTATAGTTATTTTATTCGATTTTTGGTAGTATAACATCTGTGATGATGAACAGTGATAGTGGTTTTCTTCGATTTTTGGTGGTATATCACCTGTGATGAATGTTGTGATTTTCTTCAGTTTTTGGTAGTATATCACCTGTGATACAACAGTTGTAGTTATTTTCTTTAATTTTTGGTAGTATAACATCTGTGATGATGAACAGTTGAAGTGGTTTTCTTCGATTTTTGATAGTATATCACCTGTGATAATGAGTACTTGTAGTGATAATAACTATATTGCTAGTATATCTGATGTGATTTTTGGGTTTTTTTTTTTTTTTTTTTTTTTTTTTTTTTTGCTTTTGAAAAAAATACATCAGAGATTAAGTTTTTGCTTTTGAAAAAAATGTAGAAGATGATATTTATGAGCAACCGGACACGATAGAAGCTTTAAACAATTAGTTTATGTTAATAAAGCTTTACACATAAAAATTGCAAACATTGTGTTACTATCTAAACAAAATTGTAAATGCAGTTGTGTCGTCAAGCAAATTTTTGACTTTATCTCCAGAGATTGATAAAAGTAAAGGTATATTGTAACATATAAGCATGTCTCCTTTAGAAGAATTAACTGTGATAAAAGCCTGAATGTATGCGGCGTACTTGATTTAACATTTAACTTATGTGTTATATCACCTGTGCTACATACACATTCAGTAGAATGTGTATGTATACTTGCAGTAGAATGTTATTATGGTATCCCTAAAAATATGGATATTTATTCTACAGTATGAGCACTTTGCTGTTTTTGTAGATTTTAGTAGTTTATTGAGGGATTGTTATGAAAGTTAGATAATTATTGTGATAATATGAGAGACTTAACAGGCTAAAATAAATATTGTGACTGTAACATGCTTTTGTTAGATTTGTGATAGATATATGTGCATAATGGATAGATTGGGCATGCTTCGATATGTTTAATAGCGGTATTTGACTCTAGTATTAGTTGGTAGTATATCACATGTGATACAACAGTTGCAATGATTGCTTATTGGTAGTATATCACCTGTGATACAACAGTTACAACGATTTCTTATTGGTGGTATATCACCTGTGATTCAACAGTTGCAACGATTGCTTATTTGTAGTATATTACCTGTGATACAACAGTTGTAATGATTGCTTATTGGTAGTATATCACCTGTGATACAACAGTTGTAATGTTTGTTTGTTGGTAGTATATCACCTGTGATATTTGATGACGTATACTTATTCAGTTTATATATCACGTATGATTTTAAATTACAATGAACTATTCATACACTAACATGGTATATATTTTATGCAGATTTGAATATAAAACTCAGAACTATCAAGAATAAAAGAAGCAAAAAAGCAGGGGTTGAAGAAGTGAACAAAGAAACAACATCATCACCGATAACACTAACAATACCAAGCAAATTAACAAAATCCGCTGCTAGACGTTTAAGCTTAGAAAACACACCAAGAACAAAAACAGGAAAAAAAACACCACCAACAAATACTGAAGAAACATTTGTGATATCACCTGTGATATAAAAGGATCTACAACCACCAACACCACCAACAGTAACTGTTGAACTGACAACAGAGACTGCATATAAGAAAGCAAAGGGTTGTTGAAAAAGAAGAAGAGAAATGAAGAAGAAGAGGCTGCAAAAAAAGAATGAAGTGGGAAAGAAGACAAAAGGAGGGGATGCTCATAAAGCTGGCAAGAAGAAAGTTGTAGAAAATAAAAAGACAAAAGCATCATTTCTTTTGCTACTTAAATTGTAATTTTCTCTTGCTACTTAAATTGTAAATAATGGTCATTTCTATTCAGTTGTAAACAATGCTTTTGGTTTATCTGAATATAGCCTTCTTTTGGTAATTTTATTAGAGTATCACAAGTGATACTAATGAAAAGTCAGTTAAAAATACCGTTAACTTCATGAAGAAAACTATGAAAATAAAAACTTGACATATTCTCAAAATCAAACAAGAATAGGATTAATTATTCAATGCTTTTGAGTAACATAACGATTCGGCAAAAAGAAGCTCAACATATATATCAATTAAAGAATAATATCACAAGTGATACATGTCAGAAACAAGTAGAAGCAAGTAAACTCATAAATGATGTAAACATTTTCATGCTTTATCACAAGTGATAAAGCACATTTTATTGACCCAAAATAACATAATTATACAGAGAAATGAAAATATCACAAGTGATACATAACTTCTAATTTATGAAGGTCTAATTAATAAAGAAACTTTTACATTATTTGAAAGCTTTTGCATGATATGCCACATGCAAAGCCGGGGCTTGGAACCAGGAAGCTCAGCTGCAATTACTTTTCACATAGCACCATCTTGACCAATTACAATGATATTCGGATAACACACAAAAGCTTTCTTGAATGCTTTGAGTAACCATACATAAGATTCAGTATTTTCGTTCTTAAGCAGACCAGAACCAATATTAACACATCTCCTGTGAATGTCAATTGCAGTAAAAGGCACAAAAACTATCATGTACCTGGAAAGAGAAATATCTCGGGTGATAATATACACAAAATGTACAAAAACAATGAAATATCACAAGAGATATTACAAGTTAAAAAGCATATTTGTTTGTTTTGTATGTGGCATAAAAAGAGACGATATCGCCAAACTATTTGTGATTGCAATTTGCGAAAAAAAGGGCTCCGTCAAACAAAAGAATCAACAACAACTGCAGTTGTGGTTCAAAAAAGCCCAACATCTCCACAAACAAATTGAAGAAGGTCAAACACCTTTGATATCGCCTGTGATATCACCTGTGATATCATAAGATCCTCCATCACCACAACAGATTCAACAAATAAAAGAAAGCTGACACACCTGTGATATCACTTTTGATATCAAACGTGATATCAAGGTTATAGTTAGTACTTTACCAATGGGTTGAAAATGGAAAGTGTTTTGGGTTGGGAACTGACTTACAACCAGAAGATACGCAAGGGACCACAATAAACAAAGGCCATAAGAATTACGAGCTCATGCTTAATCTACAGTTTGGGATAAGGTATCAACTGGATATCCATATCTCATTAAAATGTATATTTTAATATAAGAAAAAGGATGTATATCTCTACTATGAGCTATGAGTGCATCCAAGGCAAGCTCATGCAGGGTTCCTACAGTGCAACCATCACCCCATGCCACGATTTTCCATTCCTGCGTAACCAGAGAAGGACACAATGCAAGCGGAAATTTTAGTAACTTATACTATAATGAACAACTAATCAGTAACTTATACTCACAGCTTAAATAATAAGCAATATTACACTATAATTAACAACTTATCATAACTTATACTCACAGCTTATCCCCACAAACTTATATTTTCATCCTCATCAAAATGTCAAAAATATTATATAAGCAAATTAAACATCTTAACATAAACAACTTATAAATAAACAGACTAACAAAACCAGCTTATAATCATCAACTTCAAATATCACTGGTGATACTACACATATGCTACAGAGCAGATTCAAAACAACAATTAGACACAAAAACAACATTCAAATGCAGTTAAAAACATAAATTCAACTAACAACTTAATTAATAAGCAAAATTACAGGAGCAGATAACAAGATTATCAAAACATTTTTTACTCACACATTTCATCAAACACTTGGTGTGCAACTTGATAAGAAGAAATGTTAACAACTTGATTCACATAATTATCAACCGATTTAACAACATTATCAACCGCAACAATATCAATCAAATCTGCTTCTGAAACAAACGGTTATTTCAAATCAAAATAAGCCATAAAAAATGATGACAATGATCGGAACAGTGATGGTGATCGGAGTGGTGATGGTGATGGTGATCGGATCGGGATAACTAATTTTTGGAGGGAAGGAATGAGAGTAGAGGAAAACACACACGAAGTGTTGCGGTGGAGTGCGGTGGTGTTGCGGTGGAGTAACAGTGGTGTCGCGGTGGTGTTGTGGTAGAGTAACGGTGGTGTTGCGATGGAGGGAAAATGTAACTGATTTATGGAGGGAAGCAACTGAGAGAAAACACACACAAACTGTGTGTGAAAAAAAAAAGCGAATGAGGAAAAAAATAAAATAAAACTTTACATAGTTGGGGGAAAATTAGGTTTAAAAAATTAAATCTTAGATTAATATACACCATTAGATCAAAATAGATGGATGGTGGGGATTTGTCCCTTGGTAAGCACCAAAATAAGGGTAATCAATTGAACTTTTCTCTTGTATAATATACAGTAATGTCATTTTTGCTAACATGTTTTCAGATAATATCTTTCCTAAATTATACTATTACTAAAGTAAAACCTCTATAAATTAATACTCAATAAATCAATAACCTCAATAAAATTAATAATTTGTGTAGTCCCAAATCGAGATCAGTACAAATTTGGACACCAATCAAAATAATAAGATAATAATTTTTTTTGAAACCACAGTATATATAAATTTGTCTCAACAAAACTATAAATTAATAATTACTAAAAAAATTCACAATTTCTTCAATACCTTGAATCTCGTAACATTCATTAGTATACATTTATTAATTTCTTCAATGACTTGAATCCATAAAATGTTAATTGAAACTTGTTTTTCTAATTTATTTTTTTCATCTTTAACTAGTATACATTGTAACTAGTCTTTGTATTGGATTGAAAATTTAAAGGTCCTATTTAAAACCTCTTTAAATTAATAAATTAATAATTTATCGTTATAATAATATCTCGCTAAATTAATAAAATATCCCGGTCCCAACATTATTAATTTATAGAGGTTTTACTGTATATAACATTCGTTGAAGTGGAATGAGAGCTGTCACTATTCCGAAGCCGTTGATCGAAGGTCAGCACAAGGGAGTGAGACAGCTTGGGTGCACTGTGGAGCAACTGCTTGAGCCGACACTGTTCACATGCCGAGCCGAGCCGAGCCGTCGGCTTGAAGGGATTAAAAATTTAGTTATGGTGTGATCGTGAGTGGGTTTCCCACTAAGCTGCCACTCAAATTAAGAGGTTAGTTGCATGTTTAACAGTTGTACTTATGATTAGTAGATGTGTTTAGTTGCATGTTTAACACTTGTACTTATGATTAGTAGATGTGTTTTGGTGTATTTTTCGCTAAGTTGTCACTTAATTTCTTAGGTTAGTCATGTGCTTAACACGTGTGTTCTATTATCAGTATGATTAGCCATATATAATTGCTTACATATCGAATATTTTGCAACTCCCACTTATGTCACTAAAAATACATTTTGTGATCACGCCGCAAGGCGCGGGATACTAATTACTCGTTTGTACTTCACTTCTGTAACGGAAAAGAGTTGGCCTCTTTTATAATCTTTTTGTCCTTCTTCAATGGTTCCTTTGTATAACTACATCTCGTAAATTCAGTCATTCAAAACTACTCTCTCCGTTCTAAAATAAATGTCTAATTTGACTTTTCAGATTCAAACTGGTTCAACTTTGACCTTAAATATTTTTTTTTGTTATATAATACTTGATAAAAAATTATACCATTGAAAAATACACTTAAAACCCAATCCGTTTATATATTTTGCATCAAATATTATATAACACCCACAAAAATAATTAAGATCAAAGTTAAACTAGTTTGACTCTAAAAAGCCAAACTGGACACATATTTTGGGACGGATGTAGTAGTAAAAAAGTAATTATTTCATATATATTTTGGGAAAATATTAGCCACAATTTTTTGTAGCCAATTAGCTACATGTTTGTGCTATAAATGTGGGTCTTTGATTTTTTTTGTGGGTCTCTAATTCTTTTCTGTGAGTCCCTGATTCATTGCTTGTTTAATTTTTGTTAAGGATTGTAGCCAATTTGCTACAAAAATTATAGCCAAGCTATTCCCATTTTGAAAAATTGTAGTTAAGGAGTAATTATTCCATATATTTTTTTGAAAACTTTGGGCTTTCACATTTAAAAAAAAAAAAAAAAAAAAAAAAAAAAAAAAAAAAACCTGCAAATAATATATAAGAATACAAACGATTCGAATAATATACAGAAAATACGTCTAAACTTATTAGTTACGTTGTACAAATAATTGATGTATTTCAAGCAAAATTTTAGCACCGAATCATGTGCCTCATGGCATGGGGATGCTTTGAAAGGCTAGAGCATACATGTGATAAAAACTTGTTTGCAAGTCCAAATACTCAAATGTATTATTAATTAGTTTAAGAAAATTCATTATTTCATTGATATAAAACAATGGAGGCTTTACATTACACGTTTACAACTGAGTAAAATCTTATAGTTAGAGTACTGATTATGTCGCATACTTGCTTCACAAAATTTCATAAGATTTGTCTAGTGCTCGTATAATTTTAAACGTTAATCAACATGATTGGATAAAATAAGTTAACATATGTGTCGTTTGTTTTTTTTCCAATAAACACTTTTTCTCTCTTTTCACTTCTTTTGTCTGCGGGAGGGCAGAAGTTTATGTTTGTTTTTTTGCAGACATAAGTGCTTCTTTTCACTTCTTTCCTCTTCTAAATTTCAGACATTATCTTTCACTTCTTACCTCTTCTTTCATAAACCCTACATCTCTTTCTTAATATCTATTTTTATACGTTTCCGTCAGTTTTTATACGTTTTCATATGTTTTATTACGTTTTCGTACGGTTTTATACATTTTCGACCGTTTTTACGTTTTCGTCTGTTTTTTTACATTTTCGTCCGTTTTTTACGTTCTAGTCCGTTTTCTTTCGTTTACGTCCGTTTTTTACGTTTTCGTTCATTTACTTACGTTTTTTCCGTTTTCGTCTGTTATTTTTACGTTTTTGTCATTTTTTTATGTTTTCGACCATTTTTTTACGTTTTTGACCATTTTTTTTACGTTTTCGACCATTTTTTTACATTTTCGACCCTTTTTTTTATGTTTTTGTCTTTTTTTACGTTTTCGTCTGTTTCCTTATGAAAAAAGTACTTCAATAGCACAAAAAACAAACATTCTTCTACCATGCAGATAAAAACTTTAGATGTGCCAAAAAAAAGTACTTCAATAGCACCAAAAACAAACATTCTTCTACCTTGCAGATGAAAACTTTAGTTGTGCAAAAAAAAAGAAGTACTTCAATAGCACAAAAAAGATACTAGTGAAAGAAAAAAAATGAATAAAAAGAAAAGAAGTACTTCAATAGTACAAAAAACAAACGGTCTTCTTCTTACAGATGAAGAGCTTTAAATGTACCTCTTCTTCTGCAAACATGGTTTGCAGATGAAGAGGTAAAAGCTCTGAAAAAAGAAACGACACCTTATTGTTTAGCCGTAGAAACTATCAGACAATACACGACTATTAGATATTAGTACATTGTATTTCGGGCTAGTTGCATCTTTATGTATCTTACTTGTCACGTTTTCTAACTTTGTGTACCGTATTAATTTTTTTTTTGTACATTATACTTTTGAATTTCGACATCTTGATGTATCATAGACCAATTGTGCATATCCTTTTTGCCATTTTACCCCTATCCTGCTTAATTTGAGCGTGTAAATAGTGGAGGTATAATGATCAAATAGCATACACAATTGATCTAAAATACACCAAAAAGACGAAATTCAAAAGTATGATATACAAAAAAAAAAAAAAAAAGTTAATACGCTACACAAAATAAAAAATGTGACAAGTAAAATACATAAAGATGCAATTACCTCTTGTATTTACTACAATGTATATATGGATTTTGAGATGCAGCTGCAGTCTTTTGTACGTCACTGAATCTGGTATGGAAATGTAGATATTGTCTGGTGAACTAGGTCATTATGATCCTATGCTTATGATGATGCCGCCTGGTGCTTTGCTTCATTGTCTTTATGAGTGTGAGGATGTAGGCTACATCATAAAAAGAATGTGTAAGCATTTTACTGCGGTTAGAAATTTGATTGATAGATGGGTTTGGTCTTTGGAAATTTCGGGAGAATTCTCGGTGTCTTCGGTTAGAAATTTGATTGATGGTTTCACGTTACCGGAGGTGTCGTCTAAGACTCGTTGGATTAAAGAGGTTCCAATTAGGGTTAATGTGCACGCATGGAAAGTTAAGATTGATTGTCTTCCGACTAGATTGAATATCCCTCATAGAGGTATGGATATTGATTCTATTTTATGTCCTATGTGTGATAAGACGGTGGAATCTACTAGGCATCTTTTCTTCAATTGTCATGTTTCTAACGAGATTTTGCGAAAGATTTATCGATGGTGGGATATTGAGTATAAGGAGGTTTCGTCATATGAAGAATGGTTGGATTGGTTGTTGAGTCTTCGTCTTTCGAGGAAGCACAAGCAACTTTTTGAAGGTATTTGCTATGTGTTATGGTGGCATGTTTGGAGTTTTCGTAATAAGAGTATTTTTGGTCGTCAGAATTCTTTCAAGGTGGACATCTTTGATGTTGTGGTCTTTCGTTCGTTCAATTGGTGTGGGTATATATGTAAAACTTTCTTTAGTTGGATTGAGTGGCTTAAAAACCCTCACCTTATTACTTTATAATGTTTTGTAATCTTCTAGCTTCTTGCTAGTTTGTTTTAATAAAATCAGCCGTTCAAAAAAAAAAAAAAAAGGCATTTTACTGCGGTGGAAATGTAATTGTAGGTTATGGGACATCTTTTTGAGCATGATGATTAATGGTGAATTTTAGAAAGTTGTTTTGACTTTGCTATGTAGTGATGAATGTTTTTTTTTTTTCTTTCCTATTATTATTATTATTATTATTATTATTATTATTATTATTATTATTATTATTATTATTTTTTTTATAATTTTTCCTTTTGGTTAGTCGTGGGCATCTCCATATTTATCCAATTTGGCAGCGTTTGTACATATTGTTTTGGAGATAAAATGTTTTATTATTTTCACCAAAACATTATTAAATAATAAGTTAGAGATAATTCAGAGCGTTCATCACCGTGATGAACGATCTGAAAAAGTTTATAAAACATCACATCAATTATTTTTTATTCCTTTTTATATTATTAACCTACATTCACATGCACTAAATGTATTGAAAATTAGAAAAAGGTTCAAGAATTATGAATTTTTTTTTTATGATACATGGACATGAAATAAATGTCCACTATGGTTGAAAATAAAATGTAAACATTTTCATCATTTGTAGAACTTCTAATAAACCAACCATAGTAGATGTTCTCACAATCATCTTCAAATTGCTTAGTTCGAATGGATCGGGGTCGGGGTGGCTCGTGGTCGCTATTGTGGCCGCATCATGGTGGAGTCGAGGTGGTGGTGATCATGATCATGACTTCGTGAGCCCGAGCTTCTTTGCATATTCGATGTTTTCGAAACTAAAGGGGTGCTTGGTTGGGGATATTAAGGGGTGAGGAATGATAATGATAATTATTAATGGTGGTTGGTATTTTATAATGCGATGAACCTTTACCCACTTTTGGGTAATGAATCATTCCTTTATATTTTGAGGGTTATGGACCAAGTAATCATTTTTATCTTGCTTTTTTATCTTTTTTTTTTTCCTTCTCTTTACTCCCATTTCTTCCAAATTAACTTACCTCATATTTCTTTATTTTGTTTATAATTTGTAAACAAACATATTTTCCGAATTACATTCTATATTGAATATGTAAATTTATATCAAACATGATATGCACATATTTTTTCATATATGCTTACGAGACTTTTTTTTTTCTTTAAATTTTGTTATCTACATAATGTAAACATCTAAAAATGGTTGCAGATCACTTATAGTGTGCATGAAATTGACTGTCTCAAGGTGGTTTACAAAAATTTGAAAAAATAGTTTTCAAGAAGTGAGTTAGTTATTAAACTGTAAGTCATAGCCTCTTGAACCAAACATCATCAATGCAGTGAAAGTGGTTCATTATATTCTTTAGTATACCCTTTGCCTTTCCCATTCCAATTACTTTATTTGAACCAAATGCTTAGTAAATAAAGTAAGTAGTTGTGAGAAGTGACGATTGTGGGATAAAAGTGATGAGTTTGTAGGATGATGTAAGGTTGGTCACAGTGGTGACCCAGGTAATCTTCTGCCACATTAGTTTTCTCTCTCCAGTGACCAGACATGACTCATGTGCCACAGTCGACGACCTTTTTTTTATTTTTTTTTTATTTTTTAATTCAAATATTTTAAACAACAAATTTAAAATCCATTAAAAATAAAAACATTACGTAAATTAAAGATTAACAAACTACGATACGGTAATGAAAACGAAACTACAAATTACAATGAAAAGTCTGAGTTCCAACCCTTTTCACTCGAAGACTCTTCATCTCTAAACTCGCCATTATAATACGTTGCTTCCATAATGTCAAACCAGTTGTTCCTGAGGTATTCTACATCTCTTTGTTCCTGCTCCATACGAGCAGCTTCCTCTCGCAGTTCTCTTTCTTCTGTTTCCCTCCTGACTTCCTTATCCTGCTCAAGAAGTCGGAGTTCATCCTCAGTGAGTCTAAACGGATTGGGTTGGTGTTCCAAATCGGTGGAGTGTTCACCGGTTCATTTTCCGGTTGGAACACTGGAAAGATATCCTCTGGTGGAGTGTGATAAACTTCATTTCTGGTGGAAAGATATCTTCTGGCACTTGTTGTGGACTTTGGAATTGTTGGGAGAAGTCTTTGCGAGACATTGTTGTGGACTGGGGAATTGTTGGGAAAGATATCTGTGTGTGAATTGTGTGTATTAGTTGTGTGTATGAGAAACAAAAGAGTGTGGGTATATATAGGGAAATTTTTGAATTTGAATTTTGAATTCTCCCGCTCGTACTGTAGCCTTTAATTTGAATTTGAAGCAGAGTGTGGGCAATATTTTGTGTTGTTTGTATTTTATTTTATGTAAGAAGAGAAAAAAAAAGGTTGTAACAAAATCGGTCACAATTTAGACCGATTACACAATTTGTGCTTCCTCGACCCAATCCATGACCAAATGCCCACAATGGCCATGATCGATGCCAATATTGGTCGACCAAGTTTTTTGATCGATATTTTGCCGTGCACTGCTACCAGCCTACCATTTAGCTTACGACAATGATGGACGGGGGTTACCTCAACAAGTTCGGATGCTCTCAGTACATAGCTTACGCAATGATTATCCATACACCCCCTTGTATTATAAGTTTATCCTCTCTGTTTTTTAATTAATTTTAATTTTTAGAAAAGAAATGGCATTTTGAAAAAAAAAAAATAATAATAATAAATAATAATAATAATAATAATAATAATAATAATAATAATAATAATAATAATAATAATAATAATAATTCTGCCTCAAAATTATTGACCTCAGACAAAAAATACACAGTTTATGAAAAGTGAGATCAATACACTTCTGAACCAATCAAATATCATCCCAACCCACTATACTCTTTTTTGATTTGTTGAAATTGAAAGTGGACAACTATTTTGGGACATTCCAAAATGAAAATACGAAAAATAATTTTAGGATGTAGAAAGTAGTTAGTTTTAATATTATTTATCCAAAGGGATAGGTTATTCGACCCCCCCCCCCCCACAAAATTAAATAAAATATAAGTGATACCCTTCTCATATTTTTCATTAATTTTTTTTTTTAATAATGTTTTTATTGCAAAACTATGAAACGAAAGTACGAAACAAAAAATATAAAATTTAACATATCAAAACTGGTAAACTGACAAAACATACGGAACAAAAATTGATAAAAACTATGTTATACTAGGAACAATAAGGTCAAAAGGGGGTGGAGATTGTAAATAATGGGCCAGAAGAGGTACTCATAAGAGTACCCTTTTTCAAAAATTCAAATCAGCGGAGTTCACAACTCCGTACACTTGTGGGTGTCAACTCATCATTCACCGAAGACCAGTCCAAACAACGTTAAACAATTTCTTGCTAACTGAAAGGAGTTGTGATTAAAATCAAGTTCTCTTTCCATATGATTTTACTTGATTTGTAGATATAAATTATAATAAAGTGTGAAATAAAAATTAAAACTGTTTTCGTCACATTAGAGGGGTAAAACGATCTTATAAGGGGTGTATGTATAACAACAACCCGATAGTTAATTAGTTGTACATTATATGTTACAAGAATTTCATTAATCTTGCATATGGTGATTTATATTACTTTCATGTTATTTTATCTTTTTATCTTTTGTCATTGTTGGATATACTATTAGGTTACTCTCAATAGAGCTTCGTGAGTGCCCGTGACCAGCAATCCTTACACGCCACCTTACTGGGGTTGGCACACCTCATTTGTAAGGGAGTAAGAAAAGTGAGACGAACGGTGAGCAAGTCACCGAATAGGAGAATGTGCAAAAATGGGCCCCATTGACGGCTACAATGTTTGTGAAATAATTAACCACTATTATTTTATTACCTGTAAATACCCCATAAACTACACTATTTTTAAACATGACTTCCCAGTACATACCCTCATAACTCAACATTTTTTACACAACTTCAAACTTAATCTTATTCAACTTTAATAAAACTTATTATGAATAAAAATTCCAAAACAATAATATTCACATGCGCATTGAGAGTAGTCGTATAACATTTGCAATGATTTTTCAAACACTTGCCTTAACGTCCATAACATTTCAACTTGATTAAAGTTGGCACTAATATAATAAGATTAACTCAGCGGTCTAATTAACAAGTGAGATTATGATTAAACAATTGAGAATAATTAGGGGATGGGGGAGACAATGTGATCCAAATTTAGATCCCTAGGATGGTGACGGGGGAGACATAGAGATTAGAGAATTAGGTGGCCATGCCATGGATGTATGTTGTTTAATCGAGTTGTACCATAATTTACTGTTCCTAAATGCATATCATACATGCACGTGAATTCCAAACTTTAACACATGGGAACATCCCTATGCTCTTTAATCTTTATACCCCCATATATACCGTCGTATACCCATGTCTCAGAGTCTTTAGTCAACTTCAAATCCACGTCACGAGATAGAGATAATTTGTTCAAAAAAGTTTACATGTTTTGAAAAAAGGTGAAGATAGAAATATATCTCGGGAGTAAAATTACACACGGATGAGAAAAAGTTTTATAGCTTACTATGATAATAAGGGTGCGTTTAGTTGGAGAAAAAATTCTCTTGTTTTTCATCTCTAATTTTGTAAAAATTTGGAAGGGAAATTTATCTCTACAAAACACTTGAAAATATAAAAAACGCGTTTTGTTGATGTCTGTATTTTCTATTTTGAAGAAAGGGAGGGAGGGTTGAGGGTTACAAAGGAAAACAACTTAATTTTATTTTGTAATTTTCCTTGTTAAGATAGGAAATAGGGGATTTTGTGTTTTACAAAATATTTTGTTGGAAAACGCTTATTTGAACGCGTTCTCAATTTTCCTTGTTTTTCCCCAACTAAACGCACCCTAAGTATTTATATTGCTATTTTGAAATGTCTCAAAATAAGTATTTATTTTGTATTTCAACCAATAAAAAAGGATTTTAATGAGAAGTGATTGGTTGAATTGGTTTTTGAAATCGATTTGTGGGATTTAATATGAGTAAACAATTGTGGTTTGTTGGTTTGTTGGGCTAAAATGGGTTCGAAGCTTTTGAACTCATGCGAGCCTGCACGACCTGCGGACATGAATGCAGCTCCGAATCCGCATAGATTTGAACTTAATGGACAAGTTTTACAGAATAATGTTTGTGTAATACATTATACGAAAATATGTTTTAATTATAACAGGTTTTGTTTATTATGACTAATATTTAGTCTTGGAGAACAAGACAAATTTACGCTATAAATATTGTCATATTCTTATTCAGTTTAGTCAGAAAAACGCAGCTCCAGAGCAACAGAATTCCAGCAATCTCTTTGATCAGAAAAACACAGCTTTCCGTGATCTTTCAGACAAGTTTTGTCAGGTCCGGTTGTACAACAGCTTTGGACGTTGTACCCTGAAAAACAGACGGCGAATCTCTTTTAAGGGAATCGTGTTAAACACGAGCCTCGACCAACTTTTACTGCTTTATTTTATATATTCGTTCTTAGAGTCTGTCTTCTGCTTCTACCCCTTGCTGTCTATTATTTAATTTTCTGTCATTTACTTTCTGTTTATTTTATTATTGTTACTTGTAATCTGATTTTAATTAATAAAAGTGTACACCATTTCTCACGATCTTAAAACAGATTATGTGTAACAGAATTAAAATACTTTTCTTAAATCGGATTAATTTTTTAATTAACAAATTTATATACTAACTGTTTTTCTGTCGAAACCAAGATTGAGTTTCTTTGGAAAACCAGTTTTTAAACAGGATTTTAATTAATAGATTGGTGTACAGATCTTAAACGAATTTATATGCAGTTAATTTTATCAGTTTATATTGAAACCAAGATTGAGATTCTATTAAACTGATCTACTTTATTTGGCAATTTATTCGGTTTAATTAAATCTAGATTCATTGAAACCAAGATTGAGTTTCTTTAAAGCAGATTCGGTACAAGTTAAGAGAAATCACGATTGAATTTCTTAGATACCGATTTTATAACAGTTGATTTAACTTGTTAATACAAATAATGTTTAAAAACGTTACTTCTATCTTTCTATATCCTTACGTTTTGTTGATAACAAAATGTAAAAACACTTTACGTCAAAATTAACGTAAACACGTTTTTAGTCGAAATATCCCGTTTCTACGTAAATCACACTGGGTAAGAACAAACAAATTTACAACTTGTCAAATGATCAAAGAAGTTAATTTGTAATTCAAATCTCACATTTTTAATGTGACAAAACATTTTTTCAAAAATACATTTTACAAATTATTTTTGAATTATAAAGAAATGTTTTAATTGAAAAAATAAGTTTAAAATTCCTAACAGCTATTCCCCCCCCCCCCCCCCCCCCCCACAAATCAGTTCCAAACTTCCCCAAATAAGCTTTCACCACAAAAAACAAAAATTGGAGCGTCCTTGTTTGGGACGGTACCATGGTACTACTAAATTTAGTGGTATCGTCGGCTATTTAGTGGTACCGTGCCCTGTAACAGACAAATTTTCTCAGCCTATAAATACCAGCCCACTTCACAAATTTTAGGCATCTTTTCTCACATAAAACTTTCTGAGTTTAATCCTCCATTCACACTTACATTTCCTTGATCATTTAGATAGTTTTCTTTTGTTTAAAGAGTGATTCTTTCATCCAACCAAAGATCACCTTCATTCCTCTATTATTCCAAGAGAAGAACACAAAGTATCAAGAAAATACAAGGTGTTAGAGTCATTGTGTAGTGCACTTGCGTTACTTGTATTTTACTTGTTGTATCTTGATATACATCAAGTTGTCATTGTCTTGTTTAGTCATATTGTGTGGATCATTGTGATCGTGTAGAGATCGTATGGATCTTGTGTTGATTGTGTAGAGAGTGTCTAGATCAAGTGGATCTAAAGTAGAGTGTGTGGATCGTGTAGATTGTGTGATTAGTAAGGATCGTGTCGATCGTGAGTGAGATTGGTACTAGCTTGATTAGTACTCGACATTTAGCTTAGTGTCAAAAATTATGATAAGCGACGTTGTACGGTTTTCTCCGCCTGAAGGGAGCTTGTTGACAAAGTGCTTAGAACTCTCGAGTTGGGTACTCGTGGAGTGGAGTAGGGCGAAGAAGAGCTTCGTTGCCGAACCACTATAAACATCGTTGTCTCAGTTTGATCTTTCCATCTCTACTCTTTATATTTATTGTTTAGACTTGATAGTATAGATAAGTGTTCATATTGGTGTTGATTGATTTCACAAATAATCGAATCAAAGTTTTTCACAAGCAAACTTTTATAACTAACGAAAAACCGAAAAAACTATTCAACCCCCCTTTCTAGTTTTCCACAATTGGTACCAGAGCCACATCAGGCAAGATTTTAAAATAAATTGTATTTTAAAACTTGAATCGATTAATGGATTTCGACAAATATCAAGAAGGGTAATCTATGCAAAGACCACCACTTTTTGAAACCGATTGTTTTATCTATTGGAAAACAAGATTCGAAACGTATGTGAAATCAAAAGACATTAATCTTTGGCATGTTATTACCGAGGGTGACTTTAAACCTGTTGAAAAGAATCAGGTAACTAAAAAGGCTGAAATTATTCCATATGATCAACAAAGTGATAACCTTAAAAGAAAACTAGCCAAAAATAATGAGGCTAAAACGAGATTTACAATGCTTTGCCGAAAAAGGAATTTGAAAGAATTTTTATGTGTAATACGGCAAAAGATATTTGGAAAACTTTGTTAGTCACTCATCAAGGTAATAATCAAGTCAAGGAAAACAAGATTGATCTTTTTGTGCAACAATATGAACAATTTTCTATTTCGGAAGATGAAACTATAGATAATGCTTTTGCTAGATTTAATACTATTATTACTAGTCTTAAAGCTCTTGATGAAGGTTACTCTAGCAAGAACTATGTTAGGAAGTTTCTTAGGGCTCTACATCCCAAATGGAGAGCAAAGGTCACCGCCATTGAAGAGTCAAAGAACTTGGCGACATTATCACTTGATGAACTTATAGGAAACTTGAAAGTTCATGAAATAAGAATCAAGAAAGACTCCGACATAGTCAAAGGCAAAAGTGAGAATGTTAGATCTCTAGCATTTAAAGCCAAGAAGGAGTCTAGTGATGAGGAAAATTTGGATTCCGATAGTGAATACGAAGAGTATGCATTAGCGGTTAGAGACTTTAAGAAGTTCTTTAGAAGAAGAGGTAGATTTGTAAGAGAACCTCATGATGAAAAGAAGTCGTTCCAAAAGAATCGGAATGACAAGAAAGAAAAGAGTGATAGAAAATGCTTTAGATGCGGAGATCCTAATCATCTCATCGGAGAATATCCTAAACC
>CP139502.1:98605823-98674678 GCA_021014915.2 Artemisia tridentata subsp. tridentata
ACAGTAGGGCAAGGAAGGAGTCCTTGTAGCCGAACCACTATAAATACTTGTTTTACGGTTGTGTCTCTCTAACTCCATCTCGTAGTTTAGTTTATAAGCTTTTCTAACTATCAATATCCAACACACCAAACTAAATTGACATAAGTCGATCTAAAATTTTTAAAACAAAGCTTTAATCGGTAAAACTATTCAACCCCCCTCCCTTTCTAGTTTTCTATAGTTATGTTAGGTTATAAGTTGCTAAATGTGTACATTGAACATGAAAATACTAAATTGGACATTTACAAGCCTTCCCTAATTAAGAAGTGTAGTATTGTTGAATTAGAAGATGATGCACCAGCTACTTCAAGATCAGTTGGTAAACAACTAATGTTAGAATGGAATGATAATATAGGTGGTCAAAGCAGTGTTAATGTGATTGGTGAAAGTAGTATGGCTAATGAAGTGGGTCAAAATACTTTGCCAACTGAGTTTGCAGCTAATTTTTACTCAACTATAGATAACCAAGACATTGATCCTTTCTTAGACTTATATGATGGTGAGGTAGTTGCTAAGGTAAATGAAGTTGAACAAACATTAGATAAAAATACAGAATGTGAAGCAGTTCATGGTAAGGGTAAACAGGCTTTAGTTGATGATGGTACTAATAAAAGGGAACATAGTCTAGATGATGAAGTTACTGATGATAGTGAGGAAGATAGTGATAATGGGGAGGATAGTGATTACATAATGGATGATGCGAATGATATTAATGAAGTAGAAGTTGACATGGAAAGTTTCCATGCTAATATTGATGTCAATGCAGAGTTTATGGGTAGTGGGAACCTTAAAAAGCATGTTACATTTTCAGAACTAATTAAAGTAGAGGTACTTGATAATAATGAGTTTGAAAGTGGGTCTAAAGCAGATGATGATGATTTAGAGAGGATTAGGAAAAGAAAGTTGAAAGAACTAAGGAAACAGTTGGGAAAGAGTGTAGAGGGTGTGAGAAATGAGACTTATTTCTATGTAGGGCAAAAATTTGGAACTGCAAAAGAGGCTAAGGATATGATTAAGTTACACTCTATTAAAACAAGGGGAGAAATTCAATTAAAGAAGAATGATGAACGAAGGATCATAGCAGAGTGCTATGGCACAATTCCTACACTTGAAATTGTTGGACCAGATAACTCAGCTGGACCTTCTCAGTCAGTTGAGCCAGATAAGTCAATTAGGCTAGATAACTCAGTCAAATGGAAAGAACTAAGATAAGGGAATGTGTATCTCCAATAAAGAAAAGAATGACAAGGTCAAAGATAAGGGAATCCAGATCCCCAATAAAGGCACATGTCATTAAAGGTGGTAAATCTACTAAACTACCAACAGATGGCAATAAATGTCCATGGTCTTTAGAAGTTTCCAAATGCTAAGATGAAACATGGTCAGTGAGAACATACATAGCAGACCATAAATGTTTATAAACAAGGAAGATCAAATCCTTTACAGCTAACTTCTTAGCCAAAGATATCCTAACTAAGATTGAAACCAACCCTGCTATACCTATCAGAGTTGTGCAAGATCAAAGTACTAAGAAGTTTCAGCTTGAATTCTCAAGATTGAAAGCTTTTAGAGCCAAGACCAAAGTTGTTCAACAGTTAAGAGGAGATCACACTTAACAATATGCACAGTTGAGAGGCTACGTCTTGGAGCTTAAGGAAAATAATCCCAATACAACTGTGTGAAGATCAAGTGTGAAATACTTGATAATCCAGAAGATAACACAAGGATTTTTCCAGAAAATCTACATCTATTTTCGTGCAACAAAGGAGGGCGTCAGAGCTGGTATGAGGGACTTGTTAGGGCAGGAAGGTGCCTTTATAAAGGTCCTTTTCCAGGTCAGTTGTTGACTGTTGTATCTGTGGATCCAAACAATGGAATATACCCAATGGCTTATGGTATTGCAGAAATTGAAAAACTTGAATCTTGGACTTGGTTTTTTCTAGAACAGTTGGGTGAAGATCTTAATTTGGAGTGCAATTCTAATTTCAGTTTCATTAGTGATAGACAGATGATACTTGTTAATTTGTCTATCCTTTAAATTTCTAACAGAATCAAATGTTGCTAATCTGTATCTGTTTGTCTTGTATCAGGGTATAATACCAGCAATTGCCAAAGTGTTTCCAGCTGCTGAGCACAGGTTTTGTCTAAAGCACATTCATTAGAACATGAAGCTTAGATTGAGTGGCAAAGCATTCAAAGACTTGCTATGGTGGTGTGCTACTGCTACCACAATTCCACATTTCACTCGTGCAATGAATGATCTGAAATCTTTCAACAACAATGCTTATGAGTGGTTGTGCAATATTCCTCCTCACCACTGAAGCAGAAGTCATTTTTCAGGTATTTATGTTCATCCTTACTAATTTAGTTATGTATAGAATTCTGTTTACAAGCAAATTAGTAATCTAGGAATAAATGTTCATTTTTACAGGAAGGGCTAAATCGGATGTTTTATTGAACAATATGTGTGAGGTTTTCAATGAGAAATTAGTAGATGAAAGGGATATGCCTATCATTAGTGCATTAGAGTATATTAGGGAGTACCTAATGAAAAGAATAGTGACTGTTAATGGAATAATATCCAAATGTGATGGGCCACTAACCCCCATAGCTGCTAAACTGCTTAAGGGTTTATGTGATGAAGCTACTCAATATATTGTTTCTTGGAATGGAAATCATTTGTACCAATGTAGTGGACCTTTCTTTGATCAGTGTGTGGTAAATATGGCCACTAGAACATGTACTTGTAGGTATTGAGAACTTACTGGAATACCTTGCAAACATGCTATTGCCACTAACTGGAACATGGTACAAAACAACATGAATCCTGGATTGATTGAAGATTGGGTGCAACCTTGTTACAGAATTGACACTTGGAAGCAAGTTTATTCCTTCTCAGTTAATCCAACTAATGGAAGAACAATGAGGCCAAAGTGTCACATTCAGACAACAATCCTTCCCTTTCAGCATCATCCACAACCAGGAAGTCCAAGCAAGAAAAGGAAAAGATCTGCTAGTGAATTCATTGACATGGTAAAGGATGGAAAGATGTCAAGAGGTTTGAAGACTGTCACTTGTGATTTGTATCATTAGAAAGGACACAACAAAAGAACTTGCACAGGATAATCTTCTGCACCTAAGAATACCAAGCAAGCTGTCAAGAAGCCTACAAGTGCTGCTGGTCAAACATCACAGCCTGCAAGTCAAGCATCTCAAAATCCTGCTGGTCAAATATCTCATGAGCCTGCAAGTCAAACATATCATCAGCATATAAGTCAAGCATCTCATCAGCCTGCAAGTCAATCATCAAATCAGTCTGCAAATCCAAGCCCTCAAGCTGGTGCGGCAAATCCAAGCCAACAAGCAGGTGCTGCAAGTGCTGCAACTAAGTCTAAGAAGCTTGCAACTAAGGTTAAGCCAACAGTTGAAGTTGGTGTTGCTACCAAGAAGCCTGCAACTAAGGCTAAGAAGAACAGTGCAGTTGAAGCTGTTGTTGCTAAAAAGAAAATTGCAGGAGGTGGTAGGGTCAAATAGATGGCCAAAAAGAAAGTTTAATGAAGTAATTGTTATGTATGTTAGTTTATCAGTGTCAAGAGAGAATCCTATTACTACTCTATGTTTCTTTTTTTGTTGATCAGTGTCACTTTGACTTTGTTATGCAGACTTGGTCATTTTGTGTATTACAAAATAGCCTATCAGTGTCACTTATGCAGATTTGGGTCATTTTGACCTTGTTATGGTAGTTGGTTTTCTTTTGACTTGGGTCTTTTTTTATTACATTTATGTAGATCTTTTTTGATTACCTTTCATTGGGATAACTTTGACTTTTGAATGGGTCTATTTTGTTTGACTTTTCAATGGGTTAACTTTGACTTTTGAATGGGTTAACTGTGTTTTTCTTTACACTAATCAAATCCATGGCACAAAAATCATTTAATAAGCAAGTAACATATATCCATGCCAAAGTAATTGTAAATTTTCCATTACATCATAAAGGTTGTTAGAAACCACAAAATTTGACTACATAAGTCATACTTCCATTACAAAGTAAACAACTACACAAATGACAACTTATGTCTACATTTTCAACAAAAAAAATACACAACCAAGCATAACCATGTAATAACCAACATATTTTTCATCCTTTTCCTAGCCATTTCATATTCCAACAATTGTACTTCAAGTCTGTTTCTTCCCCTCAATAGTCCAGGTATGATGGCCATAACACGATTGCACATTGGAGGATCGATCCATCCATTGAATGGACAAATCGAATCCTAAAAGAATTAAAAAAAAAAAAAAAAAAAAAAAAAAAAAAAAGCGCTAGAAAATGCCTTCATAATCAATGTTAGGGCTAAAAAATTAGAGGCTCGATTAATCTAAAATTGATTATGTACTTTTTCAATTACATAATCAATGTTAGATTTGATAACTTATAGGTTTAGGACGGCCGTGAAACCTTCTACCAGGGTTGATATCGGTCCATGAAGTTGTTGGAATTGTTCTTCTACCACATAAACAAACAGGCTTGGTGTTCTTGATTTTTCAGACCAAAGTAGATAGATAATCACTGGCTGGGGTGAGTAGATAGAAAATAAGTGGTTGATGTGAGTGAGGGTGGGTAAATTTATATTAGGATTATAAAAATATAGGATAGGTAAAAAGTTAATTAAAATGGAAAAGAGAAAAGACAATTATACCCCAGGAGTGCAAAGCACGTGCAAGTGTTTAACTGAGAAATAGACGGCCGTTCGGGATAGGGACTGGCAGTGTTATTTATTTCAGAGATAGGGAGGTTTCATGCAACTTTTAAGTATTATGGAATATGGGTGAAACTTTGGACAAACCACAGGGACCATCTATGTAATTTACTCATTAATTTATGTACCAGGTTGATCGTTATAGAGTGGGTGATTACCTCTCATCTATTTCAAAAGAAATAAAAGTGAAAAGTGAAATTATAAATAAAAACACAAAAATCCTCATACAAAGGAATGCAAAATTAGCTACATGGGCCTAAGAAGTTTTCTGAAATGGACTGGGCTTTCAAGCCTTTTCAAATACAGGGTTTAACAACTGGTTTGGTATGATATTTTGGTGCGAATGAATGCAACAAGTTTTTTCCCCTCACATTGCGTTGGGAATATATTAAAATTGTGGGCAAGACTTCATTTATAGATGTTAAGTGCAAAGTGAAAATTAGATAAAAGTGAAGGGGGCTTATGGACTTCATTTATAGACTTCATTTATGTTTAGGTATTGTAGTAAAAGGTAAATAAAGCTGAAAGGCTAAAATGAAAATCTTAAATGAATAGTAAAGTTTTGTAAATTGATATACAGGGAAGATACGTGTGAAGATAGATGAAAGACGAGATGACACTGTTTGTTTTGATCTAGGAAAATAGGTACAGATATGAGGCATCATCTATATATTGAGTTGAAATGACAGGCTCAGTTTATGCAAGTTAACAAGGGTATAGGCTAACAAGTGAAAAAAAAAAAAAAAAAAAAAAAAAAAAGCAATTGAAGGGCTATGGCATAGGGTTCATGCTTTGCTAAACTGAACATAGTTTCCCTCTTTTATGCATACAAATGAACAAAATAATTGTTGTGTTTTACATTAAAAAAAAAGATACCGTAAAGAGACTCGGCTTGGGCATTCTTGTGATAATTTCCAATAGTAACTATAAGTTCACGAAATTTGTCAAAGCAAGTAATATATAGTGGCAATAAAGTATCAGTTTATTAGTGTTGTACATTTGTAACGTAACGTCTTCAAAGTTTTAGTTCAATCACTTGATTGTAAAAAACAATGAATAAACCAGAATAAAGTCTTGAATCTCAATTCAAGTCAATCTCAATATCAACCGAAAGCCAAGTACAAGACCAGAAAGTCACCGATCTCAATCAGAACATCAAAAGAATCAATCAGAATCACACAGGCTTGCCACTGCTACTCAGGTGCAAGCCTATTGACTAAGTTGCCAATAGTATCAATACAAATACTCAACTCACTATGAATAAAGGACTGCAAGACCAACAAGATCAATAGATCAATATAACAGCTTTTGAATGAATAATAAGGGAGAGAACTGCGTGTGTTTGATGAGAGGGATGATGAAACCCTAATCCACAATGAGAGCTTTTATAACCTGCATATCATCTTTGCAGCTTGTGTCAACTCTAGTCCTCAGTCTTTATTACTTAAGTCAACTCCAGCCAAAAGATAAAATCAAGCTATAACTGCACTATCAAACATTGCAACATTAGTCCCTTAACTTATTTTCCATGTTTGAGTTACTTATTTTAACATCCCCCCTTAATTCCAACCTGGAAAATATCAACCATACCCAGTTTACCAACAAGCTTATCATGTTGAAGCTTGCTTAACCCCTTAGTCAAAATATCAGCAGTTTGATCTAGTGTGTTTATTTTCTCAGTTTTAATAACACATGCCAAAAAAATTTCTCTCACAAAATTTAAGTCGATTTCCAAGTGTTTTGGCCTTTCATGAAAAGCAGGGTTAGCTGCAATCTTAATTGCAGCCTCACTATCACAAAAAAGCTTTACTGGTAAGAAATTTCCCCAATTTAAGTATTGTAAAATTTTTAAGACCCAAACAACTTCAAAAGTTGTAGAGGCCATAGCTCTATACTCAGCCTCTACAGAAGACATTGAAATGGTATTTTGCTTTTTGCTTTTCCAGGAAACAAGTGAACCATTTAAAAACAAGCAGTAACCAGTGACAGATTTTCTAGTTATAACACATTTTGCCCAGTCTGCATGAACAAATGCTTCAAGAGAAACATTTGGGCACCTGATAATATGGATCCCTTTTCCAGGGGAACCTTTAAGATACCTGAAAAATTTAAGAGCAATTTTTAAGTGAGACCTAAGAGGACTATGCATAAACTGACTCAAACAATGAATAAAATATGAAATATCAGGCCTAGTATGGGTCAAGTAAATCTATTTCCCAATAAGTTTTTGATACTCAGTCAAATTATCTATCACTGGGTCACTAGCAGTTGGTTCACTAGTCAAAAACAAATTTTGTTCAAGAGGAAAAGCAGAAGGCTTGCAGGCTAACAAACCAAACTCAGTTAAAAGATCTAGACTATATTTTCTTTGAGTCAAACACACTCCCTTTTCAGTGTCAATCACTTCAATACCTAGAAAGTATTTAAGTTTTCCTAAATCCTTTATTTGAAACTTAGAATTCAAAAAAACTTTAAAACTTTCAATTTCTTTCAAGTTATTACAAGTGACAATGATATCATCCACGTAGACAAGCAAAGCAACAAAGTTACCTGAATCACTCTTTGTAAACAAAGAATAATCACTTTTTACTCTGCTTAAAACCATTCTCAAGAAGGGCACTAGTAAACTTAGCATTCCACTGTCCGGGTGCTTGTTTCAACCCATACAATGACTTTTTAAGTCTACAAACCCTCTTATCATTTGGGTCAAAATAACCCTTAGGGAGAGTCATATAAACAGTCTCATCAAGATCACCATAAAGAAAAGCATTATTAACATCAAGTTGAAATATAGGCCAAGACATTTGAACAGCAAGATTAACAATGCATCTCATAGTAATAATTTTCACCACGGGTGAGAAGGTTTCATCAAAGTCAACACCTTCTTTTTTATTAAACCCTTTAGCAACTAATCTACCCTTATACCTTTCTACCTCACCTGTGGACTTATATTTTATCTTAAGCACCCATTTATTACCTATGGCCCTTCTACCAACAGGCAACTCACAAATTTCAAAAGTATCATTACTATAAAGAGCATGCATCTCTTTATCCATTGCATCTCTCCAATGCTGATCCTTACAAGCTTGTTTAAAAGTTTTTGGTTCAACAGATTTGTTTAATTCAACAACAAAACAGAAGTTTTCAGAACTAAGTTTTGAATAATTCACAAAATTTTCAAGTCCAAACTTAACTTTGGAATCAACCACAAATTCATTATATTTATTTCGAAAAAACAGATGTTCTATTAGACCTTCTTAAGGAAGGCTGATTATCATTTTGAAAAGATGATTCTGCTGCTTGTTCAGGTAAGGGACTATTGACACCCTCAGAAGGAGTCACACCAAAAGGTGTTGTAGCCCTCTCATCTGTACTAGCAACCTCATTGGAACCAAAGAAGTGCCCTAAATCACTCTTTTCATGGTCAATAGTTGGGCTGCCAAGATGCAAAGAGTAGTTGCCCTCACTCAAATGATGATCATTTTAATTGTTATTACCCAAAGGGGTACCAGTTTGAATATTATCACCATTGGGTGTGTCAGGGTTATCACATGACACTTCATCAAAGAAGTTGACATGACTCAAACCCTGAGTGAGAGGGTCAAGAGCAGCAGAAGAATTTTTAATCTTAAAAGGAAACACATTTTCAAAACATTTAACATCTCTAGAAAAGATACACTGTTTCCTTTCAAGACTATACAGTTTATAACCTTTTTGAAAATTAGAGTATCCAACAAGGACACACTTCTCTGCTCTACTACTAAACTTATCATTACTGGTAAGTATAGTAGCAAAACACAGACATCCAAAAGTTCTCAAATGACCCAAAATAGGTTTTTCATTAGAAACAAGATTGTAAGGAAACTTTCCACCACTGAAGATGGCAATCTGTTAATAAGATAAGTGATAGTAAGAATGCATTCAGACCATAAGTACAAGGGCAATCCCCCTAAAACATAAGGGATCTGGCAACATTTAAAAGATGCCTATGTTTTCTCTTAACAACCCCATTTTGTTGAAGAGTGTAAGCACAAGAGGTCTGATGTATAGCACCTTTTTCTTTACAAATCTTATCAAATTGATTATTAACAAATTCAGTCCCATTATCACTTCTAAAAGTCTTAACACATTTTCAAACTGTGTTTTAATGAGATTATAAAAGATCTGAATACATTCAAACACCTCATGCTTACTCTTAAGTAAGTAAACCCGAACAACCCTGGTGAAATCATCAACAACAGTTAAAAAATATATGTGTCCTTCTTTACTTTTAACTTTATAAGGACCCCAAAGATCCAAGTGAACAAGTTCACCAAGAAAAATAGTTTCATGATCACTTAAGGGAAAAGGTTCCGTTGTCTGTTTAGCCTTTTGAAAAATGTCACAAGGATCATTTTCATTATTGGTTTGAAAATTGATTTCACCCTTTAGCACTGATAAGACTTGGTCAGAAGGATGACCAAGCATGCAGTGCCAAGTTTTCTTAGGCAGATTACAAACAAACTCAAAATTCTTAACCTCTAGGTCAATACCTTGATTTCCATCAAAGTAATAAAAACCATCCATCTGTCTACCAATCCCCATAACATTCATTCCCCTCAAATCCTGAGGTAAAACATAACATTTTGATTCATCAAAAGCAATAACAAACTTGTTGTCTCTAGCCACTTTATGAACACACATTAAACTGACACAGTACTCTAGAACAACCAACACATCATACATAGTCAAATGTTTGGTGAGTACCATATTTCCAACCTTGGTAATTGAGGCTTCAGTTCCATTAGGATGTGAAACCTTAATTCCAAGTTTGGAAATATCAATAACATTCACCAAAAATTTATCAGTGTATGTCAGATGTTGATTAGCACCAGAATCAACAATAATACCAGCTGCAACCAAGGTAGCTCTCATTTTACTATTGTGACAAAAAAAAAAAAAAAAAAAAAAAAAAAACTTTTTCAAGTTTTAATTAAAGAATTTACTTTTGTTGAAAACAATACCTGCCATATTGGCATGCACACTTTTTCCATTTCCATCAGTACTAACAGAGGTTTCTTTTATCAAAGAAAGAAGTTTTGAAATCTGTTCATCAGAAAAAGCAGAAGTAGAACTAGAACCAACATAATTGTTATTGTTAACAAATCTTTTATTAAAGTTTTGAGTACCCTGATTATTACCATTCCTTTTATTCTTTCCAAAATCAACGTGGTACCCAATGATTTTAAAGCATCTATCCACAGTATGACCATTAAACCCACAATGCTCACAAACTAAGACAGGATCACCAGTAGTCCTTCTATTATCATTATTCCTAGGCCCATTGTTAGGTCTGAAAGAACTACCAGAGGTTGAAGGCCTTCGAGAGTTCCCTCTATTGGGCACACTGGAGTTAAACACAGATGACTGAGACCTTTTGGAAGTCCCACCACCTGAACCAGTAACCACTGATCTGTGAGATTCCTCACTAGATATGATGGCAAAGGCCCCTTTCACATCAGGAAGAGGATCTCTAGATAAGATGTTACTTCTAATTTGCATATATGAATCAGAAGCTCTTTTTGGAAAAGAGAGTTACTTTTATGGTGCAAGTTAAAAGTAACTGAACCATCAACCATGTCCAAAGTTTCTTTTAATTCAGTCCATACATCAGAAGCTCTTTTTGAAAAAAATTGACCCCAAAACAACTATTCAGATATAGAGTTTAAAATCCACCCCAATACAATAGCATTAACCCTGTCCCATTTTCTTCTTAAAACTTCATCCACATTTGATCTTTTACAATACCCATCAATAAAAACAGTTTTATTTTTTCCATCTAAGGCTAATAGCATAGCACAAGACCACACATTGTAAATTTCAGTTCCTTTTAGTTTTATGGACACAACAGTCAGAGTAGCAGAGTCATTAGGGCGTAAGTAAAGACGGTGACTAAGGTCAAGTTTACTTATTAATGTAACAGGTTCAAGAACCTCATCTTCTTCATCAGAAGCATGAACAGCGTGAGGTGGTGTATTATTATCATAATTATGGACAGACATAATGAAAACAAGTATGAACACCAATCAAACACACAAAAAGGGTCATGAAGTTAGTTCCCAAGCTTTTCTTGCCACTTTAGGTGGTAGGTTAAGGGTGCACACAAGCAGTCAAACAATAAAGAACAACAAGAAGAAAATAGCAAAAACACAATAACAACACTCCAACTTCCAATTATTCCCGATCCTATCCTCTAGCAGTCTAAAACATCAAGAAAATAAAACAACAATTAAAGAGTAGAGCGTGAGAGGTGTTACAGTGCACGTAAATAATCCAATAAGCAGCGGAAAAGAACCCAAGTTATGTTCTTAATTCACTTAGTCAAGAACACAACCCAGCAGATCTCAATCAGCCCAGAACCAATCCAAGACCCACCAATAAGTCGATCAAAATGACTTAATCAACCACCAAAAGAGGTCAGAGATCATACCCCCAAAAATACCCAAACCCGACTTTTATCAAAAATTGGGCGTTTTGTAAAAAACCTTTAAATCAAACCAATTAAACCCAATACGTATTAATTAACCAAGGTTAATTGACAAGAATTGAATCAATTTTAAAAATCCTCAAATTTTCAAGAAACCCTAATTTTCCAGAAAACGTTTTTAGAGCAAGATAAGAGAGCCTTGCTCTGATACCATGTAAAAAAAAAATGAATAAACCAGAATAAAGACTTGAATCTCAATTCAAGTCAATCTCAATATCAACCAAAAGCCAAGTACAAGATCAGAAAGTCACTGATCTCAATCAGAACATCAAAAGAATCAATCAGAATCACACAAGCTTGCCACTGCTACTCAGGTGCAAGCCTATTGACTAAATTGCCAATAGTATCAATACAAACACTCAACTCACTATGAATAAAGGACTACAAGACCAACAAGATCAATAGATCAATATAAAAGCCTTTGATTGAATAATAAGGGAGAGAACTGCGTGTGTTTGATGAGAGGGATGATGAAACCCTAATCCACAATGAGAGCTTTTATAGCCTACATCCCATCTTTCCAGCTTGTGTCAACTCTAGTCCTCAATCTTTATTACTTCAGTCAACTCCAGCCAAAAGATAAAATCAAGCTATAACTGCACTATCAAACATGGCAACATTAGTCCCTTAACTTATTTTCCAGGTTTGAATTACTTATTTCAACACTAATATATACATGGTTTCTGATGGTACAAATATATACGCGATGGTGTTTCATGTATACCGATAATACATGAAATTTTTAACGATAAAAAGAATGTTCAAAATATTTTCTTGTACTGTAATAAGTTATAATTACCGTGTGGTTATGACATATGAGAATGATCATTACCACGTGGTTGTAACAATGATCAAATAAGTGTGAAACAACTAGAGTTCCAATATGAGATTTACTCAAAACTATAAATCTGGCTTAAATCATTGTCAAATAGTTTAGTTGCAAGTTTTTTGTTTTTGTTTTTATTATTATTATTATTATTATTTTTATTATTATTATTATTTTTATTATTATTTTTTTTATTATTTTTTTTGTAATTTCCTCACAAGCGTTCAAGTGTTCAAACATCGCTAGGTGTGCATATTTGGAAGTGACCAGGGAAGGGTCAAAACGGTCCCTGAAATAACCCGGTGAGGCCAAACACATTTGAGTAAAAAAGGTTCACCTTCGCCGAGTAACCTAAACATTGAAAACCCCACGGCTCGTCCTCCTTGAGTAACCTAAACATTGAAAACCTCGCCCGTTTATTAATATGACTTAAAGAAAAAACGAAATGCATTACAAGCAATGCGAGCGTTGATGGTTCTTTTCATTTCGCATGCTTAATTGTTTTCTTGCAGGAAATTACGAATACAATAGTAAAGAACTGAATTTGTTCAGTTTTATGTTTGTTAAATACAAATGATTTCCTTAAAAGCCATATTCAAAGTTACCTATTCATTGAATTTTGGGAAAAAAGCAATTAGGTATGAAGAAAAGTGCACCAATTCATATCTGTTGAAAGTCACACAAAATGTCACATTAATTGATATGAACCTTCACATGTCTTACTGTTTTCACAGAATGCTTGAATTCAATGATCGAAGCTTAGCATTTTACACTTTAACCATATATGGCTTTCAGGGTAACTTTATGTGCATGCTTTGGCTTTTTCTTTTTGCCTTCTTGTGACTAATTTATGCTGGAGGCAACTTGGAAGGATATGATGATTGATGATTGATGATTTCATTTTTAATATCCAAAATATGTGGCTTATATTAACTTGTTGAAGGTAGCTTAAATGTATATCTTTGTTTCAGTGTTTACTACCAAACAAACAAGATAATTTGTATACTGGTTGTTGGTTGGTTGTTTGTACACTAGTAATGACCTCTCACTTGACTCATTATTGTGTTTTGAGTTATCGACTTAGCTGACCCTTAAATAAGATTTTTCAACTAATATCCAAATCGGGATCAAATCTTTGTTGTATATTTTGTCTTGTATGGGTTAACTATGAGTTGGATTATATGGATAAAAGATGAACATCTAATCATTAGCATGCTATATGTTTGCTCTTTTATGAACACTCTTGCATGATTAGTTTTCATTAAAACCTATATATTTAGGTTTAGATACCCACTATACATTCAGACACTTGAAAAAATATAATTGAAAATTTTGAGGAGAGAAATATTTTATAAGGTTAGGAGATTGAGTAGGAGGATATCGCAGGATGATTTAGCATTATTGCAAGATGGTTTACAATTTTTGTTTTGTTCACAAATGATAATATCAATAGCTAAGGCATGAAATCACGAGCATATCTCAAGACAAAATCAATAAACTAAAAGACAATTTTATTAACTTTCAGAGTTTCAGCCAACTCAAATTAATTGCCTCATATCACGGGGTTGCTTTATTATCATCCTTAAAGCCTACCCGTAGACCCGCAAATAAAAGTCCTTCAATACGAATTGTGGTCTCCCTGAATGCTTAAGAAGTCATATAAGTGGCTCATTCCATGACTATTTGTTTGGTTTTTTTTAGGCCTTTGGAACTGATCGACTTTCCACTAAGCAAACGCGTACATCATAACATCAACAACTATATGTTATGGGTCTCGTTAGACATGCCATATGTTTCGCCTTATATAGTGTTTTGTTCTCAACCAAAACTGACCATGAGATTCATTTGTGTCTTTAGATTTGATCTAGCTCTGCCGCCCATAAGGGCAGGATTGTCTCTTTTTGGGTTCGATTTCCGTAGTTCATGGTTTGTGAAAGCAAAACAAGCTTGTTTTTTAGCAATGTTATAGGTTAACATATAATCACACTCAAGAGTGGCTCAATATTTACGGAGGCCTAAAGCAAAGCCTCAAAGCGGGGCTTTTAAATCAATGTTATTTGCCGAAAAATGATTTATATAACTTTACTTTTATAGCACTTTTTGATGCAAGATCTTTGATTAAGTTTTAAAAATCAATATAGCACAATATTTCATTTTCAATCGACAAATGAACCAATCTATTTAATCTTTTTTATGACATTTTCGATTTTAAATAACTTTTAGTTAACTTCACTTTTGGAAACTATAAGTCTCGAAAGCAACGTTCGATTGATTAATGATATAGGAGGGGATCGATGAGAGATAGCTAGAGAGTGAAAATATTCTTGTGGAAAGCTAAATGTCAATTCATTAATTAAAACAGTTTAACTGTTATTGATACTAGGCGAGTATCCGTACATAGCAACGGAAATTCTTAGCGGCAGACAATTAACGATATGCGATATTCACTACAAGAATTTCATTATTTAGCGACAGATTTAGCGATGGAATTAGCGACGGATTTTTCCCTTGCGTTGGATTTACGACGGGTAGCAGCCTATCGGTGTTAAAGCGTCGCAAATTATGCGTCTCTTCAAACTTTGGCGCAACAAATAGCGTCGTCAATAGCGACATACGTGTCGGTCGCTAATAACGACGGGGAATGATATCGCTAACTGAACTACGACGGTTTCCACTTTGCTAGGAAATCTCTAGCCGTCACTAATCCTGTCGCTTTTTGTCATTAGCTTCGCTTGATGTCGCATAAAACATGTTATAGACGTCGCAACTTTAGTCATAGGATGTCACAAATATATTCTTCTGTTAAACTACTGAGAACCCAGGTAGCATTTTTCTCTATTCCCATTTGAGCCAAATAATTCATATTTTTATTAACAAACCATATATTCATCAAATTATAACCATTTACAATATCCAATTACAAAACTAATAAGAATAGTGCAACCGCTAAAAAAAAAGTACTTAATACAGACGATATTTATTTGTTCTAACTAAGCATTTGATTAGCAAAAAGCCGACGTAGAAGCAAATCAAGAACTTTTGTGGTAGCACCTTATGACTTGTCCCCCTCAAGTAAGTCTTGGGAATTAAGAATTTGATCAAATTTTGTGTGTGTGCTTGCTGTGTAGCTTTAATACGTTCTTGCTCCATTGTTAGGAGAACATTTTCAATCTCTTCCAACATCTCGAATAATTATCCTTCTGTTTTGGATCTTTCTTCCTTATCCTGGTCATAAACTCAAAGTCTTCTTAATCCAAGTGAGTCAAACAAACTTCTAACATCCCTGCTAAGTTTTGTATCCCAAAGTGTATTTCTTGAAGGCTCCTGCACATGATTATCTCAGTAGTTTTCCATTTCGACCCATTACTCAAAATAATGTTTGCAAGTCAAGTAAAAAGGTCTCAAATCAATTTACAAGCAATATTACCTCCGCATGGCCGCTGTTGCAACAACTATCAAGTGGTATCATAAGTTTCATGTTTAGTTACCTGTATCTATTTATATAAGTACGACAACTTGTTCATGCGCGAATGCTGGGAATAGCATCAAGTTACCACTTGATCAAGATCCATTATAAAAGGAGCAAAATGCATGTGATGATTTTATACAGACTAAACCATTATAAAAGGAGCAAAATGCAAATTCTGAATGGTGTTTTAAACATTGTCTACAACAGTAGGTAGGTGTACCTTGTCATGAATTGAAATTGCCTATAAAGCAATGGCTCGGAGTTTAGCTGATACATGCTCTTCAGTGTAAAAAATCTCAACGTTGAATCTTCTACCTTGAAACACATCCTTTGTAAATAAGAGAACTACAAAAAAGAAAGTAAAACAAAAAAGAATTGAACCTTGATAGCAGAATGTGTCTGTGTTCCATGATCTTCACCTTCCAGTCGAGTCCGCCCTTTTTCTATAATAGAAGAACCTAGTGTGGAAAAACTCAGCCATTGATTTTGCTTCAATTGTGGCCAATGCTATAATCAAAAGCAAATCAGGCCTACGAAGTTTTATCTATGAAATTAGTAGTTAGCATAATTAACATAAACAAAAGTTATACATCTTCTTTTAGATGGTTACTTAAAAAGATCTTGGATCATTGCCAATTACCTTTTTCCCTTCCATTTCTTGCTATTCGAATTGATTTTTCAAATGAATGGCATAGCACATTATGGTTATTTATATAGGAAATGGAATACAAATCATCAAATCATTGCTATTTTTAGTTTCATAAGTTTCAACTTATGAAATCATATAAGTTTCGAATGAATAGTGAATGTCCAATTATACGAATGAACATGCCAGTTGTGTTGCCAAATTTGTTTTATGAAATCATATAAGGTTCTAATGAATAATGAATGTTTAGTTATACGAATGAACAAAGTAAACCGTGTGATGTATATACATATATTGTGTTCCCTAAATTAATTAAGTCAAGCATGTGTTGCTGAAATATTGTGTGTTTTCGCGTCCATCAAAAGCATTTGTTATTTGATTTCCTTAATGTAGTTCAAACGCTAGCCTTTCAATGAAGTTTCCTTAAGTAAAATTCTGTTTTTCAACGCCAGCCTTTCAGTATGTTACACACGCATGGTTCCTTTGTTATTTGATTTCCACATTTCCTTTATTAACTTTTTCAACATTAATTCCCTTTAGTGAAATTTAGACCTTCCTAAACAAGTACCAATTCATTTTAACAAGGGTATTATGGGGATTGACCAAAACTTAAGTTTTCACTTTTCCATTTGACCATTTAGACTTTATAAGTAGTTTAGATCTAACACTATTCTAATTAACCACATTTATAATAGGCTTATTAGCGTATCATTGCTTTTTTTTTAACCCGAAATTGGGCTTAATTTTTACAAATTGCAAGCTTAAAAAGTAAAAACACAAAAAAAAACGTAAAGTTTTGATTATTTAAAATTTATCAAGAATTGTAGTCTTAAATAATTAGATCTTTTAGTATGACAACAAACAAAACATGAGAATGACTTTATGTATATACAAGATTTTAGAAAATCTAAGGTCCTCAAAAATTCGAGACCTAAATCCTTAGCTTAATTACTTGCTTTACTCTCTATCACTCGTCTATCTTGATGTCGTTGTACCAAATCCAAATTTGCGAACCGAAGTGGGATTAGACAACAGTACACAACAAGGGTTTTGTCTCCATGAAACATGGTCCAACCGTCCTGTTGTAATCTTTATATCGGCCTTTTGATAAAGTGTTGTTTGGTCACGAGCTATAATTATTGATGGAAAGATAGGATTCTAAATTTGCGAAAATTACTGTTAAGGCCACTGTCACAATGTGTTGCCTTTTTTAGGGCTGGTTTTTTTTTTATTCCCTGGAAGGCCACCTATCTCGCTGCAAAAGGTTCCAGAAATTCAATATATACACGTGTCAACATCTCGTCATTTTTAGAATAAAAAAAAAAAAAAAAAAAACGTATTTCACATAACATTTGCAGCGAAATACAATACAAAGGGCCCCACCACTTACCTCACTTCTTTTTTGGGCCCACCCGAATATAAAAAAAATTAAATTTATGCATTTCTATGTTAACTTGCAGCGAAATATAAATTTTTGGGCCCACCCAAATATAAAAAAATAAAAATTATGCATCTCTAGTGAGCATTGCAGCGAAATACATATTAAAAAAACAAAATCGGTTAAAACTTGCGGCGAAGTGTTTCTCTTACCTCAAAGACATTTTAATATTTACCAAAATCACCCTAAACATTTTAATATTTACAACTTTTTTATTTAACAAACTTTATTCCTCAAATATTTATCAAATATATAGCGAATTCGTTAATAAAAAAAATACCGTTGCGAAGAGCTATAAATTACGAACAAAACGAACCCAATATTGATATGCTTTTGATAAACGTACGATTTTATAAAAAATGTTAAAGTTTGATAAATAAGTTTAGGGTGATTTTGGTAAGTTTTATTTTTTAATTTGAAAAAAGTTGTAATATATATATTTATCAAACTTTAACATTTTTTATAAAATCGTACGTTTATCAAAAGCATATCAATATTGGGTTCGTTTTGTTCGTAATTTAGAGCTCTTCGCAACGGTATTTTTTTTATTAACGAATTCGCTATATATTTGCAAAATATTTGACTAATAAAATTTGTTATATAAAAAAGTTGTAAATATTAAAATGTTTAGGGTGCTTTTGGTAAGTTTTATTTTTTAATTTTAAAAAGTTGTTCGCTGCCAATTGTTGGCGAAATGGGTTTTTTTTTTTAAATTAAAAAATAAAACTTACCAAAAGCACCCTAAACATTTTAATATTTACAACTTTTTTATATAACAAATTTTATTAGTCAAATATTTTGCAAATATATAGCGAATTCGTTAATAAAAAAAATACCGTTGCGAAGAGCTCTAAATTACGAACAAAACGAACCCAATATTGATATGGTTTTGATACACGTACGATTTTATAAAAAATATTAAAATTTGATAAATATATATATTACAACTTTTTTCAAATTAAAAAATAAAACTTACCAAAAGCACCCTAAACTTATTTATCAAACTTTAACATTTTTTATAAAATCGTACGTTTATCAAAAGCATATCAATATTGGGTTCGTTTTGTTCGTAATTTATAGCTCTTCGCAACGGTATTTTTTTTATTAACGAATTCGCTATATATTTGATAAATATTTGACGAATAAAGTTTGTTAAATAAAAAAGTTGTAAATATTAAAATGTTTAGGGTGATTTTGGTAAATATTAAAATGTCTTTGAGGTAAGAGAAACACTTCGCCGCAAGTTTTAACCGATTTTGTTTTTTTAATATGTATTTCGCTGCAATGCTTACTAGAGATGCATAATTTTTATTTTTTTATATTTGGGTGGGCCCAAAAATTTATATTTCGCTGCAAGTTAACATAGAAATGCATAAATTTAATTTTTTTTATATTCGGGTGGGCCCAAAAAAGAAGTGAGGTAAGTGGTGGGGCCCTTTGCATTGTATTTCGCTGCAAATGTTATGTGAAATACGTTTTTTTTTTTTTTTTTTTAATTCTAAAAATGACGAGATGTTGACACGTGTATATATTGAATTTCTGGAACCTTTTGCAGCGAGATAGGTGGCCTTCCAGGGAATAAAAAAAAACCAGCCCTAAAAAAGGCAACACATTGTGACAGTGGCCTTAACAGTAATTTTCGCGATTCTAAATTTGTATAAAGCTTTGTTTCCTTCTTGTCATGTCAATGCATATCGCAGCGTGCACACATTGAGCTACAAATGATTAAATCTGATCATTATTAGTTGTGGATGCAAATTTATTAGGTTTTGGATGAAAATGATTTGATACAACTCTAAGACGATTATCTTTTGCTATATGACGACGTACATGGCCGGACGGCTCAATAACCGAAAGGCCCATTGGCCGAAAGGCCCAAAGGCCGGAAGACCAAATGACAAAGTGGGCCATTGACCTAACACGTCCTTTGGCATCTAGCCTGAGAACAATACTCCCTCCGTCTCAATTTAATTGTCCATATTTCTTTTTATGAATGTCTCAAATTAATTGTCCATTTTCCTTATTTAGTAAAAACTAGAGAATCTAGTGGAGGAATATTCTATTTTAGTGGTTGAAAATTAAAGTGGTCCCACTTTTATTAAACTTTGTGTTTTCTCTCTCCTGACAAATAAATTGAGACGGAGGGAGAACAATATATCTTATTAGCTCCTGGGTGTCAAACACAGTGTCAGGGACAATGTCAGCGGTAACGACAGGGACAACGTCAGAGATAGCGACTGAGAAAGCGACCAAGTATGATTAGTAGGTAGCATAAATACGCACACAGTAATTCATATCAAGGTAGCATTTACTGCACTCTCACTTACATTCATTACTTATACCTTTCGGTTAAACCCATACTTACTCTCACGTCGGAGCTTAGTCCTGGGGTCACACCCGGGGCAAGGCTAACGCGTTTGTTACATCATATAGGTATCCGAAGGGCTTGGCTTCTACAAGACCAAAGGATATTGGGAGGATCTCAAACCTTCACGAAGAATTACCTTAACAAATTGGCCAATCTGTGGGACCGATATTCAATCTGCCAAAGCTATAGAATGTCAGGTTCTGAACGTCATGAGGGATTTAGAGGAAGGGGTGTCGATTCCCCTCCGGGAACTCGGGAACAGATAGAAGGGTATGTGTCTGTCCTAAAGTCCATGATTAAAGAGCACAACCGGAAGGAACTCGTTGACCCAATACGTTTGGATTTCGGTGAGGAAGGAACCCCAGAAAAGGGTGATGTGGCAAGCAAGGAGAGAGGAATTGTCACTGGAAACAAGGTGAAAGATGCTGACCTTTCAAAGCCTTTCAAAGAGATACAAAAGTCGCCTTTCACCCGGCAGATAATCGAGTTCTCGTCGCCAGAGCACAATATGCCAACCCACATAAAAACTGTACGACGGGTCAACCGACCCGCAAGACCATCACATTCGGCTCACCGGGGCGATGGGTCAGGGGGAATGGCCCATGCCCGTCTGGTGTAGAATGTTCCAGCAGACCCTGGACGGAAAGGCGAGGGGATGGTTTGACCGCCTCCCCCCGGGTAGTATAGATGAGTGGGCGGATCTTCGGGATCAATTTGAAACACGCTTCTCCTTGCATGAGGCCTGTTTCAAAGACCCAACGGAGATAACCAAGATTGTAAGGAGGGCCAACGAGACGCTCCCGGAATTCAAGTAAAGATGGACCACAGAAACGGGTTTCATATTAGGGGTGCCAGAGGTAATGAAGATCTCATCTTTTATGAGTGGCTGCAAGTGCCCTGAGCTAGCCAAGCATTTTGCTGACAAGGTTCCCAAGATGGTAGATGAGATGATGATTAGGGTTGATGATTTTGTAAGATCGGAAGAAGCATTCGCCAGCACGGAGTTGCCTAGAGGGGAGAGCTATGATTTGTCAAGGAAGGTACAGGTAGGGTCCTTTCGAAAGGATGATCGGGCCTTCAGAGGGTAACAGGGAAGTGAAAGAAGAAGGAATGATGGGTACTCAGGATATCCCAGTAAAGATAGCAACACCTCGTACCGGCATAGGGACCGGCCAGAACCATACTTACCTCCCAAAAACGACTACCAGGGGCGCAATGCCCCCAGGCTAACGTTAGATTCCTGTGTGAAACCACCAAAGGAGATCCTGGCCACAGAGCATCAGTTACGGTTACCTCCGCCAAGGCCGATTCGCGACCCACCCAGGAAAGAAAACCAGGACAAATACTGTGACTACCATGGGGAAAAAGGACACTACACCAATGACTGTTACCAGTTGAAAAGGCAATTGGAGTTAGCCTTAGTGTCTGAAAAGCTGAATCATCTGATTAAGGATGTCCGTCAGAAAGGAAGGGGCGCACAGAAGAAAGATGCTTCGGCAAAGGAGAAGGTAATCAGCATGATCAGCGTATGGCTAGAATGGAAGAAGCAAAAGTCTTCCGAACAAGAGGAGCGATGGATGAATGTCCCCATTACCTTCCCTCCCATACCTGTCGGAGATGTATCGGCTGAGCCCCTCATTATAGAGGTGACGATGGATGGATATTTGGTGAGGAGAGTATTTTTGGATGAAGGGGCGTCGGTGGAAGTCAAGTTCGAGCATTGTTTTGACAACTTGAGCCCAGAAATAAAATCTCGACTAAAGCAAACTCAAACGGGCTTGCTAGGATTTGCGGGACAAGTGACAAAGCCATTGGGGAAAATAGAGTTGGATGTATCATTTGGAGGCGAAGGGCTTCATAGAAGAGTTCCCATGAAAATCACTGTCATCAGTGCTCCATCACCATACAACGTGATCCTGGGACGAAGGGGTCTAAAGATGTTAAAAGCAATCCCGTCGACCATAAATTCCATGATGAAATTCCCAACCCCAAGAGGAATAGCTACGCTGGTGACCCGGTCGGTCGTCATATCAGAATGTCGAAGGTTAGAACAATTACAAATGGCTTCTCCAGAAAAATAATGTAGGCGGGCCACAACAGAAGTGAGTCTCACCGAAGAGGTCATGGTCAATCCAGCCTTTCCGGAGCAGTTAGTGGTTATTGGAGGAAATCTGTCATCAAAATGCAAGTCAAGGCTCAGATCACTCCTCAAAACGAACCTGGATGTCTTTGCTTGGGAACTGGCAGACTTGACGGGGGTCTCGTGGCGTATAATTGAACATACGTTGAATGTTAACCCCTCGATGGATCCAGTATGCCAGAAACGCAGGATGTTAGCCCTTGACCGGAGTCTAGCAGTAACTAAGGAAGTTGAGGAGTGGATGAAAGCAGGAATTGTTCGTCCGGTCAAGTACCCAACGTGGATATCGAACCCGGTGCTCGTCAAAAAATGTGATGGAAGTTGGCGTATGTGTATCGACTTCAAGAACATTAACTCTGCATGTCCGAAGGACAACTACCCCCTTCCGGAGATCGACAGGAAGATCGAGTCAGTCATGGGATTCAGGTATAAATGTTTCTTGGACGCCTACAAAGGGTACCACCAAGTGCAGATGTCAAAAGAATATAAAGAAAGGACAGCCTTCTACAAGGACCAATGAACTTATTGCTACACCAAGATGCCGTTTGGTTTGAAGAATGCGGAAGCAACATACCAGCGGATGGTAGATTCTGCTTTTCAATCCTAATTAAGAAGGAACCTGGAGGCATATGTGGATGATATGGTCATCAAAAGCATGGAAGAAAGCGAAATGATGGGGGACATTGCCGAAACGTTCGATAACCTAAGAAGAATCAACATAAAGCTAAACCCTAAAAAGTGCTCGTTCGGTATGGAAGGAGAGAAGTTCCTGGGTTATATGGTGACGTCGGAAGGGATCATGTCCAACCCAAAAAAGAAGAAAGCTCTGGTGAACATGCAAAGTCTTGGTGGCAAGCTGGCAGCGTTGAACTGGATTCCGTCACGATCGGCCGAAAGGTCGCTACCCTTCTTTGAGACGTTGAAGAACATAACCAAAGAGAACAAGGATGAATACCGGTTGATGAAAGAAGCAGAGAAGGCTTTCCAAGAGATGAAGAAACTCATAGCAGACTTGCCATCTTTAACAACCCCGGCAGCCAAAGAAACACTCTATGTGTACCTGGCCGCCTCCCAAGAGGCTGTGAGTGTCGTCCTCCTAACGAAAAGGAAAGGCAAACATTGTCCGGTACAATATGTGAGCCGAACACTCAATGAGACTGAAAGAAACTATGCTCCCATGGAGAAATTAGCACTGTCGCTACTGCACATGTCAAGAAGGTTGAGAAGGTACTTTGAGGCACATCCTATCAAGGTCATTAATGATCAGCCAATTAAACAGATCCTCAGCAAGGCGGAGGCGTCGGGCAAAGTCGCTAAATATTTCGTTGAGTTGGGTGCATATAACATCATGTATGAACCACAAAGCGCAATCAAAGGACAAGTATTGGCGGATTTTCTCTCAGAAACTCCCATCGGGGATAACACCGGTAAGTATTTCAATCAGCCGACCCTGAAAAAGGAAGAGTACGAAGGAGGAAAGTGGCTCCTATTCACCGCTGGGGCATCCAACAAGAAGGTTTTTGGGGCAAGTCTTTTGCTAATAAACCCGGAAGGGTTAGAACACACTTATGCCCTCCGTTTAGAATTTGAAAGCACCAACAATGAAGCAGAATACGAGGCCCTACTAGCAGGCCTCTAGATGGCCGAGAGCATGCATGTGCAACACATCGAAGTATTAGTGGATTCTAAGCCTAGTGTCCAATCAGATAAATAGAGACTACGTGGCAAGCAATGAAAGCATGATCAAATACTTAGCCAGGGCAAAGGAATACATAGCAAACTTCCTAAGTTTCTCCATCCGAAACATCCCCAGGAATCAAAATCAGAAAGCTCACGTATTGAGCAAACTTGCTACGGTGGCCTTTGACCATTTGACAAAAGAGGTTCTGGTAAATGTGTTGAGAGAAAGTTCTACGGAAGGAAAGGAGGTCAGTGTCGTGGTCGAAGAAGAAGGGGACAATTGGATGACACCCATCATTCGGTGCCTCGAGGAAGGGGTATGGCCGGAGCACAAAAACGAAGCCCGTGCACTAAGGATGAAGATCAGCCAATATATGATGGAAGACGGCATACTTTACAAAAAATCCTACTTGGTCCCAATGTTACGATGTGTCGGACCTTTGCAATAAACTACGTGATCCAGGAGTTACACATGGGGGCTAGCGGCATGCACTCTGAACCTAGGTCAGTAGTAGCAAAGGCCATACGGTAGGGATATTACTGATCCACCATGCATCGAGACGCTCGAAACGAGATACATAAGTGTGACTCATGTCAAATCCATGCCCCAATACCGAAGCTCCCCAAGACAAAGCTAACACCAATCTTGGCCCCTTGGCCATTCTATCAATGGGGTATGGACGTCCTGGGCCCTTTGCCTCAGTCGGCGGGAAGGATAAAGTTTGTCATAGTGGCCATCGACTATTTCACAAAGTGGATCGAGGCCAAGCCGTTAGCAAGAGTCACAGGGAAGGGTGTCAAGAAGTTTGTCTAGGACAACATTGTCTGCCGGTTTGGACTACCTAGGGTTATTGTTATAGATAACGGAAAGCAGTTCATCGATAACCCATTCAATAGTTGGTGTAAGCAATTGGACATCAAACAGATTAACACAGCTGTGGCTCACGCACAAGCCAACGACCTGGCAGAAAGGGCAAATAAAAGTCTGATGTCGGGGATCAAGACAAGAATGGGCAGAGCCAGAGCCAGCGGGGTAGATGAATTACCAAATGTTCTATGGGCCTATCGGACATCCCTCAAGCAAAGTAACGGAGAGACACCCTTCAGCTTGACTTACGGGAGAGAGGCGGTGATACCCGCCGAGAATGGCATGCCAACACATAGGACGATGATGATAAGGGAAGGTATGGACGAAGAAGAAACACGCCGGATGGAAGACCTAAACGAAGAAGAAACACGTCTAAACCTTGATCTGCTGCAAGAGAGAAGGGAAGCAGCCGCTATATGGGAGGCCTGATACAAAACCAAAATTGAGAAATACTATAACCGAAGGGTCCGCCCCACATTTTTCAAACCCGGAGAGTTTGTGTACCGAAAGAACGAGGCAATTCAGGTGGAAGATCAGGGAAAGTTGAGACCAAAGTGGGAAGGGTCGTACCGGATAACAAAAGCATACCAAAATGGTTCATACAAGTTGCAAATGATGGATGAGGAAGAGGTGCCCCGGAAGTGGCACGCCATCAACTTAAGTAAGTGTTTTTTATGAATTGAATTGTCTCTGTAAGGCTATAAGCCATCATTGTAAGAAAACTTGTGTGGAAAACTAGAATGGGGGTTGAATAGTTTACCGTTTTAAAATTTTATTTGCTTTGAGTACTACGTGTGAATTCAACTAATGTAGATAACAAACAATAAATAATATGCAAGTAAAGAAAGAAATAATCAAACCATAACACGATTGTTTATAGTGGTTCAGTCTACAAGGACTCTTTTTCCTTGCCCTACTCCACTCCTCGAGTCACCAACTCGAGAGTTTTTCTTCACTAATCAACAAGCTCATTTAACCGGCAGAGAAAACCTTTACACGTCGCTTACACAATATTTCCGACACAAAGCTAGATTTTGAGTTCTTTTACAAGGGTACGACCACTCCCGTCACACTATGTATTTTGAGGACTAAAATACTAATCGATCACTACAGAGGGTTTATGATTGTTTGGTACAAACAATGATGTGTGAACAACAACAATTCACACAGTGACTAACTAACAAGCCTTACAACGTTTTGTTGTAGCTTGTAATGCTTTGATCTTCTTGCTACAAAGAAGTTCACTAAAATGAAATATGAATGAGTTAGATATGAATGAAAGAATATATGATGTTGTTTATGCTTGTAAGTGATGAGGAAACAACATGGAGTGGCTTGCTATTTATAGGCAAAAAGCCTCAGCAAGCCACGGATGGGACAGAACCAAATATAGAGTTCCGTCCGTGTACCTGTTTGGTTCCGCGGGGACCTGACAGAAAATCTCCAAAAATCTTTATCAAATCTAACCAAAATATTTCCTTATCTTTCCAAGGATTCATTGAGTAAAGATCTAAACAAGATATTTATGATATCTTCCAATGGTCTTCAAAATCTTCCAAAGATCTCAAAGATGATGCATGCCATGATTTCATAGTACATTTCCATTTTTAGATTAAAATGTATATGAAAGTGAATTTGTAAAATGTATATGCTAGTTAGGTGATGTTTAAACTTTATGTTTATGAAAGACTTGTGACTATATATGTAAAAGACTTAACAATATTTATGTTTTGCTAAAATAAAGTTTATAATTTTCGTTAACAAAATATAGCAAAGATCGTAAAATATAAATAATGTTTTTTAGACGATATTTGTATTAACAATCTCCCCCTTTTTGTTGAGGACAAAACATAAAGTTTATTTTTAAGCAATGAGATAAATAAAGTGCAAGTCTTTAAAAATATAGATTAAACTAGTTTTATGCAACTTTTAAATCAATTTAGAATATTAAATTGTATGAAATGTGTGAGTTTTGAGTTTAATATTTTCTCCCCATTTTTGTCAAAACAAAAAGAAGAAATGCATAGCGGAATGTAGTGCAAATCCGAGCTTGATTAGCTCCACGTTGGTCAATACTCTCCCTAGTTCGGGTGCCAAGTATAAGATGCATGGATTTTGAGTGCTACAAAACAAAGGTTAGTGATAGATAAACCAAACCAACCATATATAATGTGTAACACAATCAACACGTAATAAATATCACAACTAACACACAAATAATCGAACAACATTCATTTAAGTAAAATTCATTTTGACAAAATTCAAAATGATGAGACAAAAATGAATAAAAGTCCTATATCTAGAAAAGGAAAATAAATAAAAAAATTAAATAAAAAATTAAAATTAAAAAAAGAAAAAAGAAAAGAAAATTAACATGGAAATAAAAATCCTAAGAAAAATAGAAAAATAAAGTCCTAAGATGTGAAGCTCCTAATGTGATCATCTATTGTGCAGGATGAGAAAGAGCGTTAAGACGCTCAAGGATGTGATTTAGAATGAACCTCATCTCGTTTTGGAGTTCATGAACCATTATTTTGGTTCTTTCACTAAGATGAGCGGTTCTTTCACACATGGAGCAACCATGGCGAGGGAAGTTTGGTGGCAGACTAGGTTTATTTGTTGGTGGTGGTGGTGGTGGAACATTTGTTGATTGGTAGTTGGGATTTGGTGGAGCTATGATTGAAGAAAGCAAGGTGGTTTGTAGTTTCATAGCTTCATGGTGGTGAGAATCCACCATGTTAGAGAAGGCATAGAGGTGGTCTAGTTCATCATTGATTTCATCTTGAGTTTGTGGAGGATCAATCCACATGGACTCGTCAATGTTCCTATGAGTAGGTGAAAAGGGTTGAGGTTGTTGAGGTGGTGGAGCGTGGTCTCCATAGAGTGGGCCATGGATTTCCCTATAAATAGGATGAAAAATTAGAGGTTAAGGTTGAGATGATTCACAATTAAAAGGCTCATTGGGTATAAAAGATGCCCGTGGTTGTTCATGAGCGATACGCTCAATGGAAGCAAAAGACGGAAGAGGTGGTGGATTTGTTGATCTTGGTGGTAAGTCCTCGAAGTTGTCCAAAAATGGATGTGGTGGGGTTGGTGGTGTAGCAAAGAGTTCTATGGGTTGAAGTTTTGGAGACTTGGGAGGTGATGGTGATTTGGGTATTTGAGATGGAGCGGGAGGTGGTGTGGTGGCTACTGGTGTCTTTGTTGGTGGTGGAGTTGTTACGATGATAGGTGAAGGTGTTGGAGTGGTCAAAGTTATGAAGTTTTCATCATGGATAGGAGATGAGATGTTGAGTGGTGAAGAGTCTGATGATGATGAGTTTAGGTTGACAAAACAACAAGGTTTTACACTTATCCTTACGGTTCTTCTAGGTGGTCTTGAGGGTGGTGAAGAGTTGGTTGATTTTGTCATTGTGAAAAATGCTTGAGATATGCAAAAATTCACAGGAAATGGTGGTGAAGGTGTGAGAAATGATCATCCTAGAGGTGCTAATTTATAGAATTCAAGATTCATGGAAGAGTGTGTTTGGATTTGATGTTAAACCATACAAAAATGGTGGTTTCTAATGATTTGGAAGTGGTAAAGAAGCTTGTCTAATCATCAAAGTCAACCAAATGGGGTTGAGTTGAGTGAAAGAGGAAGGATATGCAGTTAATGCATTGCAATCAGTGCAAGATCTTTGATGTTAGTGACCCACGGATAGCAAGGAACCAAATTTAGGGATCCTTGCTTTATGGAGAAAGGTAACTTAAGTGGATTTTTGAAATTTCAAATTTTGGTGGGAAATGATTTTCCTATTGGTCTAAGTGAGCTAAGATAATTTTAATATGAGGGAATAGTAGTAAAAGTATCCTAGTAACAAGAATGAGTGATATAGAGTTCGAGATTAAATGAAAATTTAAAAAATTTAGCTGTTGGCTGGCGGAACCAATCGAAACAGGCGAACATGAATGAATTGGTTCCGCCTGATCCGTCAGGCTAATTTTGGCGGAACCAAAATTTTGGACGGACGGAACCAAATTTTTGGTTCCGTCCCATCCGCCAGGCCAGAAAAAGTAAACAGACGGCAAATTTGACCCCCCAAACCCCGTTCAAATCTCGAATTTTTTTCTAAAACATGTGTAATTAATTAGTTGTGATTAGAAAATAACAATAAAACAAGTATTAACACATGCAAGGGTATAGATCAAGCAGAGGCTAATAATTTCACTAATAATGTGAAAAAATAGAAAAATGATAACATCAAGATGTTATCTACCTGCAAGAAAAGGTTAGTTCACATAATCGTTCAAAGTTAAGTTATCATCCTAAGAAAAGACAAATACATCAAACATCATTGTTTTGGAGCAAATGTACCAAACACTCATAAAACCTCTCATTGCCTATCCAATTTCTTGTTGATCTTGGTGAGGAATCTTCCAATGCACTTGAACATTCCTTTTGTTTGCTTGAATTCTTTCGATGGATTTTCAATGACCAGAAGTTGTTGGAATTAATCAAGAGGATGAAGCCTAGAGTTGGGAAGTCCATCATCCTCGCTCATTGATGATGAAGATGAGGAAGTTGGAGGATGAGGACGTTTTCCTTGAGTCTTTGCTACTCTCTTATCACTTAATGGCACAAAGATGTGATCAACAAGAGAGTAGTCAGGACAAAACCCTTTAGCATTGGGTGGAATGGGTGCAAAGGCTCTAAAGAGACGGGTTAGAAGCATCCCGTAGGGAAGAGCAGTGGTTCCTAACATGGGTATGTCAGCCATCCTTTTGGCAACATAATAGGCTAAGTTGAAAGGCTGATGGGTTGACAAGCTATAAAGCATGTAACAAAGACAAGCATTGATGTGATCACGATTACCTATGGTACACAAGACATTAGCCCTAAGGATTTCTTCCCATTTTTTGAATTGAGGCTTGACTTCATTGAGTTCCATGCTAAATGGGTCTCGGTTGATTTCATTACCCGTGCGGGTTGTTCTGGTGTTTGAATTTCTTGTAAGGAAAAGATGTTCTCGGATTATTTCTTTGGCAACTAGAGGAGTATCGTATGGAGGCATACGATCAACGATTAAGTCAAGGATTGATAGGGACCATTTGTCCGAGTAAAGGCATGTACCTTCACATGGAATTCCAAGGACTTCCGCAAATTGATTGAGAGGTATGTTGAAGTCATTTTGGTTTACTTTGAATTGGATTGACATGAGACCATAATCATTGGTTGTGAGAATTACACTAGCATAGAACTCTAAGACAAATCTAGGACAAATTTGTTCGTTGATGTCTAAGAGACCATCAAAGCGAATGGTTGCAAGTTCTTGACGAATGTTTGTGCCTTCTAGAAAGGATGGGTCAATGGTTCTACCCTCATGAACGTAACGTTTTTCTAGAGCCTTAAAGATTTTATCTTGAGCCGGAGTAAGACTCTTAGTTTTGTGATGTTTTGGAAGGTAGTTTAGAGTGTCTTTGTAGTCATAGAAAGTTGCAGGAGGCATGATTGATCCTAGATACAAAAATTACATACTTTAGTCGAAACTAACAAGAATTTAGATATAATTTTCTAGTGTGTGCCTATATGAGGACAATGTGGAGGTGCGGTTATCTCGACACCTTTTAATGCATAAAAAGAATTTCTTTTAGCAAATTTTGTAACAAAACGAGAGATAACCCAAACACTCATAATTTAATGTAGCTTCGATTGAATGTACCCGAAAATACATATTAGTTATGTACTTCCTTTAGCATTCAAGAGACATTATGCAAATGATGTTTTAAACATAACGTTTTTATTTGTATGAAAATGTGAAAAATTATTTGTCCTAATTGTGGGAAGCTTTTTACAAAAATTTGACATGGGGCTTTTAGTAAATTATGATAATGTCTTACAAGATGCAATTCCTAACTAAGGGAAACATGATTAGTTATGTAATTTAACAAGTGTACATCATGATTTATCAAAAAGATGCATAATCCCCAAGTTTTGGTTTTGTGCAAAAAATAAAAGCCCTAGACTCAGGATCAGAAGTGTAAATGTAGTTAGGAAACTTACAGTGTTGATTGGAGCACAGATTAGTTGAAGGAGATGCCTAAATTTTGAGTGTAATGTGTTATGGGATGAGTTTGACTTGTTTGTGTGTTTTGGGTATGAGAAAGGAGTGTTTGTTTAATTTATTCAAAAACTGACCCAGGAACCCACGGATGGGGCGGAACCAAATATTTGGTTCCGTCCTTGTTGTCGAAGGGTTCCTTGGGACCAGTTTTGGTTTTGGTCAGTTTTGTCGTGTTTGGTCAAGCTAAGATTTTAACAACAAATTTGGTTCCATTAGTCCTAATCCAAGTCTAAGAAGATTAAATGGTTCGCGCTTAAGAGGTTTAGTTATAATATCGGCAATGTTATCTTCTGAGGATACTTTCTCGATAGAGATGTTTCCTTTTTGAACATTGTCGCGAAGGAAATGATGACGGATTTTGATGTGTTTAGTTCGAGCATGTTGAACTGGATTTTTACTGAGATCGATAGCTCCTTTGTTGTCGCAAAGAATGGATATGTCGTTAAGTTGAATTTCGTAGTTGACAAGAGCTTGCTTCATCCAAAAAGCTTGTTGACATGCTTTTCCAGCTGATACATATTCGGCTTCGGTTGTTGAGATAGCGAGAGCCGTTTGTTTCTTAGAGAACCATGAGGTAAGACAATGTCCAACAAAAGTACAAATACCACTTGTGCTTTTTCTATCAACATAGTCACCGGCATGGTCCGAGTCGGCATACACTATGGTTTCTACTCCCGTTCCTTTGAGATACCATAATCCTAGATGTGTAGTACCTTTTATATATCTAAAAATTCGTTTTACGGCTTCAAGATGTGATGTTTTTGGATCTTCTTGAAAGCGAGCACATAGACAAACACTAAACATAATGTCGGTTCTATTAGCCGTGAGATAGAATAAACTACCAATCATTCCTCTATATCTAGGGTTATCTACGGATTCACCTTCTTCATCCTTGGTAAGTTTGGTTTCCGAGGACATAGGCGTTTTAATAGGTTTAGAGTCTTCAAGACCAAACTTCTTAAGCATGTCTTTTATGTATTTAGATTGGTTAAAGAATATCCCATCTTCTAATTGTTTTATTTGAAGACCTAAGAAAAAGTTTAGTTCTCCCATCATACTCATCTCAAACTCGTCATGCATGATTTTTGAGAAATCGTCACATAACTCTTGAAAAGTTGATCCGAATATGATGTCATCCACATATATTTGGACAATGATAATATGTGAATCCTTTTTCTTTGGTGAAGAGAGTGTTATCTACTAAACCCATGGTGTACTTATGGTCAACTAAGAATGTTTTAAGTCGATCATACCAAGCTTTTGGTGCTTGCTTAAGTCCGTATAAAGCCTTTTTAAGTTTGTAAACATGATTTGGTTTTTCAAAATCGGTGAAACCCGGAGGTTGAGCGACATACACTTCTTCATTTATAAATCCATTTAAAAATGCACTTTTGACATCCATTTGAAAAAGTTTGAAATCATGTGCACATGCATATGCAAGTAAAATTCTAATAGACTCGAGCCTAGCAACCGGAGCAAAAGTTTCATCGTAGTCAATGCCTTCTTGTTGATTATAACCTTGTGCTACTAGCCTAGCTTTGTTTCTAGACACTACACCATGTTCATCCATTTTATTTCGAAAGACCCATTTTGTTCCAATTATCGTTTGACTTTTTGGTTGAGGAATTAATGTCCAAACATCATTTCTAAAAAATTGATTTAACTCTTCTTGCGCTTCGTTTATATTTTTGGGTTCAATGGTTGAAACAAAACAAAAGAAGTTACTTTGATTTTGGACTTTTGATCTTAAGGTTCTTTCATTTATTTTTCCTATAACACTATCTAATGGATGACCTTTAGGTTCTTTGATATTGACAATTTCTTTGTTTAATAGTTCATCTTCCTTGTCATTATTTATATTCTCTTCGTTTTCTACAAGTTGACTTTCAACTAAGTCATCATCTACCAAAGGTGATGTCTTAGAGGGAGGTGGACTTAAGTCATATGTTACGTTTCACGATTCCTCGACTCTTAAGGTTTCTTTGTTTAAAACAATATAAGCTTTACTATTTTGAGAATATCCAAGTAATACACCTTCATAAGACTTTGGGTCAAATCTGGTAAGATAATCCTAAGTGTTTAAAATAAAGCACTTACTTCCAAAAACTCTAAAGTAGCCGAGTAATTTCCAAAATACATCCCTGTGGTTTACCCCATTTCATACCATACATCCATTTGAAATTTTTGCAACATATACATCCCTCCGTTAGTAAAAGTTAACCAATATACATCCCTCCGTTAAAATAAGGACAAACGGTGCAAACCATTTCTCCGTTATCTCCTAACGAGATAGAAAATATTTACACCGTTAGTCCTCTAGGTTAACTGTATTTGCACCGTTAGTCCATTTTAACGTTTTCGTCCGTTTTTTTACACTTTGGTCCATTTTTTTACTTTTTGTCCGTTTTTTTACGTTTTCGTCCCTTTTTTAACGTTTTCGTTCGATTTTTTTTGTTTTTGTCCATTTTTTTCGTTTTCGTTCGTTTTTTTACGTTTATGCCCGTTTTTTTACGTTTTCATTCGATTTTTTTGTTTTTTTGTCCGATTTTTCTCGTTTTCGTCCCTTTTTTTACGTTTTCGTCCCTTTTTTTAGGTTTTCGTCCGTTTTTTTACATTTCAGCCCCTTTTTTTACGTTTACTTTCAATTTTTTCGTTTTTGTCCGATTTTTTTCGTATTTGTCCATTTTTTTACGTTTTCATCCATTTTTTAATGTTTTCGTCCCTTTTTTTACGTTTGCATCCGTTTTTTACGTTTGCGTCCGTTTTTTTACGTTTTCGTCCTCTTTTTTACGTTTTCGTCCGCTTTTTTACGTTTTCATCCGTTTTTTTAAGTTTTCGTTCATTTTTTTACGTTTCTGCGTTTTTTTTAACGTTTTCGTTCGATTTTTTTTGTTTTTTTTCCTGATTTTATTCGTTTCCGCCTGTTTTTTACGTTTTCGTCCGCTTTTTTACTTTTTCATCCGTTTTTTTTAGTTTTCGTTCATTTTTTACGTTTCTGCCCATTTTTTTACGTTTTCGTCCGCTTTTTTACATTTTCGCCCATTGTTTTACGTTTACGTCCGTTATTTTAAGTAAAAAAGCAGACGAAACCTTAAAAAAATGGACAAAAACAAAAAAAATTGAACGAAAACGTAAAAAAGGGATAAATACGTACAAAAATGTACGAAAACGTAAAAAAGTGGAAACGTAAAAAAGCGGACGAAACCTTAAAAAAAGGGGACGAAAACGTAAAAAAATGACAAAAATGAAAAAAATCGAACGATAATGTAAAAAAAGGGACAAAAACGTAAGAAAACGTAAAAAAGCGGACGAAAACATAAAAAAATGGACAGAAACTAAAAAAATCTGAAAAAATCGAACGAAAACGTAAAAAAGGGCTGAAACGTAAAAAAACGAACAAAAACGTAAAAAAGCGGACGAAAACGTAAAAAAACATACGAAAACGTAAAAAAAACAGATGAAAATGTAAAAAAACTGACGAAAACGAAAAAATGGGACAAAAACATAAAAAAAGAGGCCGAAACGTAAAAAAATGAGGAAAACGTAAAAAAACGAACGAAAACGTAAAAAAATGGACGAAAACGTAAAAAAGCTGACGAAAACATAAAAAAGGACTAACGGTGCAAATACAGTTAACCCAGAGGACTAACGATGTAAATACAGTTTGCGCCGTTTCTCCTTATTTTAACGGAAGGATGTATATAGGTTAAATTTTACTAACAGAGGGATGTATATGTTGCAAAATTTTCAAATGGATGTATGGTGCGAAATGGGGTAAACCACAGGGATGTATTTTGGAGTTTACTCAAAGTAGCCTAATGTAGGCTTTTTGCCTCTATATAGTTCATATGCAGTTTTATTCAAAAAATGGTCTTATTAAAAACTCTATTTAAAATATAGGTAGATGTGTCAATGGCGTTACACCAAAAATTTTGTGGTATATTTTTTTCATTAAGCATTGTTCTACTCATCTCTTGGAGAGTTCGGTTTTTACGTTCTACTACGCCGTTTGACTGAGGAGTACGAGGAGCTGAAAAATTATGTGTTATGCCATTAGCATCACAAAAAGCTCCAAATTTTGTTTCATTATCAAATTCACGACCATGATCCATTCTAATTGACACAATGCTACTTCCTAGTTGATTTTGAATTTTCTTACTAAGAATTTCAAATTTATCAAAAGCTTCGTTTTTACTTTTCCAAAATTTTGTCCAAGTGTATCTTGAATAATCATCTACTATGACCAAAGTATAGAAGTTTCCTCCATAACTTTGTATAGCGGAAGGACCAAATAAATCCATATGCAAAAGTTCTAGACACCTAGATGCAGACACCATATTTTTAGCCTTATGGCTATTATGAACTTGTTTCCCAATTTTGCAAGCATCACAAAATTGTTGGTCATATTTCAACTTGGGTAAGTTTCTAACGAGTTCTTTAGATGTTAGAGATTGGATGAGTCTCATATTGGCATGGCCTAAGCATCTATGCCAAAGAGTTGAGGTATCATCTAGAGAGGTAAGGCAAAGTTTATCTTTAGATGTTTTATCTATTTTCATAACATATACGTTGTTTTTCAAAACTCCTTTAGCTATGGTTATACCATCTTTTAGTATTGTACTTTCGTTTCCACTAAAGAGGACATTATACTTTTTACGGCATAGTTGGCTAATGCTAAGCAAGTTAAATCCTAGATTATCAACATGAGCAACATCATCAATAGAGAGAGAGTCATGAGAGATAGTACGTTTTCCGATGATTTTGCTTTTCAACTTGCTACCAAAAGTAACATTACCTCCATCATATTCATGGTAGGTTGAGAAGAGACTCTTGTTTCCCGTCATATGTCTTGAACAACCGCTATCTTTAATCCACTCGTCTGGTTCCAATCCAACTTTCAAGCATACCTAAGTTATATAAAATCTCAAGCATTTGGTCCCCAATATCTCATGGGTCCATTTTGGATAAACATCCCATTAACTTGATTCATGTATGGGAATGGTGGATATGAGTTCCATGGCATGTAGTTAGGGGTTTGATAATGTCCAGGAAAGTTTTGGTTCCAACAATTTTGATAATTAGGTTGCGTGTTGTAGTTGCTTTTTGGAAAGGGGTGTTTGGGAATAGTTGTCTTAGGCCTTTGTTGAGTAGTTTTAGCTCTAAACTCATTCTTAGCAAGTCCTACTCCTATAGTAACAGCTGGTTTTTGTTTAGTTTCAGTTGAACTAGCTTTAGATTTCTTTGTGACTTTAACAAACTCTGTACGAGCCGATATACAAGCTTTCTGTTCTGCTGCAGTACCCACGGAACCTTTCTCTTCCACAGGCGGAACCAAAGATTATGTTCCGTCTGATCTGTGGTTTTCTGAGATTGTTGGAACAGTTTCTTGTACTTTTTCGGCTTGTTTCTTTAGACTACTTAAATCTCCTAATTTTATAAAACCTAGTCCAGTTTTATCATGTGGTAATTTTTGGATTCTCATTATTTCATCCACACAACAAATATTTTTATCAAATCTTTTGAATTTAGAGTTTTGTTTGATAAGTGCGTCCTGTGTGATTTTAAGTTTCTCTAATTCAAGTCTAAGCTCTTGACATGATATACATACTTCGTCAATAGCTTTACTGTTTTCTAATCGTTTAGCTTTTTCTTTTAACTCATAAACTTTATTTTCTAAAAATTCCTTTTTAGTTTTCAAAAACTTGTTTTTGTTTATGATTTTTAAGCTAAGTTCACATAGTTTGTTATATTCCTATTGCAAGGTGTCGTCATCAATAGAAGAATAAGATGAGTCAGAATGTACCTCGTTTGAGTCTTGAGCCATGAGAGCAATTTCGTCATTCTTTGGCTCTTCGTCATCATCTTCACTCTCACTCTAAGCACCACTTACAAAAGCTCTTTGATTCTTGTTCTTGGGTGGCTTGGGACAATCTCCTATTAGATGACTTGTATCTCCGCATCTAAAACATTTTCTTTCCCCTTTTCCTTTCTTGTCATCACGATCCTTCCAAAATGATTTCTTGTCTTCTCAAGGCTGTCTTACGAACTTTCCTCGTCTTCTAAAAAACTTCCTGAAATCTCTTACGGCCATGGCATATTCTTCACCTTCACTACCTGAACTAGATTCTTCGTCATCACTTGAGTCTACTCTAGCTTTTAAGGCAATGAATTTGACTTTTTCCTTGTTACTCTTAACTATTTCCGAATCTTTTTCCATTAGCATTTCATGAACTTTGAGATTTCCAATTAGCTCGTCAAGTGACATGCTAGAAAGATCTTTAGATTCTTCAATGGCCGTCACTTTTGCTCTCCACTTCGGATGGAGTGCTCTAAGGAATTTCCTGACAAAGTTCTTACTACAAAAAGATTCATCAAGTGCTTTAAAAGAAGTAATGATAGTATTAAACCTAGCAAATGCACTATCAATGATCTCATCTTCAGGGATAACAAATTGTTCATATTGTTGAACAAAAAGATCAATTTTGTTATCCTTGACTTGTGAGCTTCCTTGATGAGTGATTATTAAAGATTGCCAAATTTCTTTTGCTGTTTTGCACATAAAGACTCTTTCATACTCCTTTTTAGGTAGAGCATTGTAAAGCATCATTTTTGCCTCATTATTTTTAGCAATCAACTTCTTTTGCTCATCACTATGACGAGCAAGTGAAGTATCCTCATCCTGACCACTTGTGATATCCTTTATTATAGCTTTATGATCACCTTCTATAATAATATACCATAGATCTATGTCTTTTGATTTCACATAAGTTTCAAAGCGGTTTTTCCAATAGATAAAACCATTTGGTTCAAATAGTGGTGGTCTTTGCATAGATTGCCCTTCTTTGAAGTTTTCAAAATCCATGGATCGTTCCAAGTTTTAAAATACAATATATTTTAAAAATCCTGAGTAACGTAGCTCTTGATGCCAATTGTGGAAAACTAGAAGGGGGGTTGAATAGTTTTAACGTTTTAAAATTTTATTTTCTTTGAGTACTTCGTGTGAATTCTACTAATGTAGATAACAAATAATAAATAATATGCAAGTAAAGAAAGAAACGATCAAACCACAACACGATTGTTTATAGTGGTTCGGTCTACAAGGACTCTTTTTCCTTGCCCTACTCCACTCCTCGAGTCTCCAACTCGAGAGTTTTTCTTCGCTAATCAACAAGCTCCTTTAACTGGCGAGAAAACCTTTACACGTCGCTTACATAATATTTCTGACACAAAGCTAGATGTCGAGTTCTTTTACAAGGGTACAACCACTCCCGTCGTTAAGTGTTTAGTTGTGTGATTATGAAATAAACGAATACATGCTTAAATATAAAAATAAATCCTAACATCTTTTAGGATACATTTTCATAAGAGAAATTCTAAGGTTTACTTGGGGACAAGTAAAGTTCAAGTGGGGGGATATTTGATGAACTCAAATAAGTACATTTTATTACTATCATTTATCCTATTAATTTGACTTGTTTTACTATATTATGTATGAGGATTGATACTTAATCGTTTACTTTTGTAATTCTCAGGTAAAAACAAGCATTTGGTGAAACTTGGCGATTTTGGACTAATAATGGAGCAAAACATGCATAAAGTGAAGAGTCTACTGAAATGGACAAGATCAAGTTAAATCTGCTCCAGATGCGCCGCATCTCACTAATGACATGCGCCGCATCTCTATCAAGATATCACCAGATACGATCCAAGATACAAGAGGACATGCGCCGCATCTAATCATGGAGTTACGCCGCATCTTCTGGCGGTGTACGAATATTCCTGAATATTATAATCTTGGACCCCACGCGAAGTTAAGTCAATGCGCCGCATCTACTCCTTAGATGCGCCGCATCTTCCCTCAGACAGAAACTATAAATACCCCAAAGCCAGACGAATTTCGGGTGCATTATCAGAGTTTCGAAGACCGAACAGGAAAAACCCTAGGACGAATTCAGTCAAGGAGGCAGCACAAGACACACCCAAATCAAAGATACAAGAGCTGTAAGAAGGTGCTGCATGTGTTTAATTCATTAAGTAGTTTTGTTTTATTGTGTTAGCAAACTTTAATTCATCAGGATTGGTGGCTTGTGTAATGTGACAACGAAAGATTGCACTCCCTTTAATACTTGCTTTCCCATCAATTAAAGTTTATATATTGATGTCTTTGGTTACTACTTATTAGTGCATTGATAACCTCTGTGTTTATTAGTGGCTTGCGGGCATTTGACTGCGGGACATAATGTGGCTCCCACGGTTATTACTAAATTGATCACTTAGGAATAACTTTTAGACATAAGTAATCATTAAGGGTTTACTCGCCGATAAGAATAGGACCAACGAGAAAGGGTTAACTACATACACTTCATATAAAGCTATCAATAAAACAAGTGACAATCTACTTAATCATAAGGACAGCCCTCTTATTGTCTCGAGTATCTATCTATGTACGTGTGTGCTACTTGCTAATTCGTGCCTATTGGTTTATTTTATTATTTAATTGCAAACAAAACCGTGCCAGTCTCTCAGGCTGAAACCCCCTTGCGTTAGGATATTAAAATACTGATTAGAATAACGAGATAATACGTTCCACTCTTAGTGATCGACACTCTACTTACCATTATCTTCATACTGACCGGGTACACTTCTCGTTAAGTGTGTGTGTTATTGATAAGTCGGCTAAATATAAATTTAAAACTTGAGTAGGCATTAAAACTGCTAAACCGCAACGACACATCGCACGCATCAAGTTTTTGGCGCCGCTGCCGGGGAGTGAATTGTTATTATCTGTTAATTTGATTAGTATTTTAATTAGGTTTTTCTTTTTATTAGATTAATTGCATCATTGTACTATTTTGCATATTTGTTGTATTGTGTGTTAATTGTTTTCTTTTATTTTTGTGTGTTTTATTTTCGTTGTGTGTTTTTATTTGTTTTTATTTTTCGTGTTTTCTGTTCTGCTATCGTTGTACTGTGCTAAATCAAACGATACGGCGCATCTGATCTCTCAGATACGGCGTATTGCGTTTAATTTTTAAAAATACAACGCGTTTAATTAATTCGATACGACGCATCTTTTCCCCACGTATCTGTTTTTAATACGAAATTTTTTTCAAAAAGCGATAAAGTAATACGACGCATCTGCTTTAGCAGATACGGCGTATCTGTTTTGGATAAAAAATTTTTTTTTTTTAAACGTTAACGCCATACGACGCATCTGCTTTCGTAGATACGGCGTATCTATTATTTTAATTAAAAACAGTTTGCGAATTATTAAACAGATACGACGCATCGATCTATATCGATACGGCGCATCTTTCTGAATCAAAAATCGATATTTATTTTTAAACGTAACGAAAATACGGCGCATTAACTTTCGTTAATACGACGCATTTAATTTTAATTAGATAAGCCGATTTTTGATTAATTAATTCGATACGGCGCATTCGTAAATTCTAAGCGGCGTATCTATTTTCTGGATAAAGTCTGATTAAATTTTAACGTATTAAGATACGGCGTATCCAACTCTTTGGATACGGCGCATCGTCTGCAGATATCAGTAACTTTAATTTTTCGTATTCCGTTTTCGTTATTAATTATCTGATATATTACTTTCTCGAGCATACCCTACTGATATTTTTGTGTTGATTTCAGGAAGTGCATGACCAGGAGTTCTACGAAGAACTTGATTCAACCTTTCGAAGATCCTGAACGAGCCCTACATTCGCTTAAAAGGCTTTTCAACACAAGAAGCTTTGATCTTTCAAGTTCACTCGAGCTTGATTACTTTTCTGAAGAAAAAGAGGAAGTTGAAACAGAAACAATGGGCGAAAACACTACTATGGAGGAATACATGAACAGCACCCGTGCTGATTACACTTCAGGAGTTGCTAGACCAAAGTTTGATGATAAGTCAAAATTTGAGTTGAAGGGTCAGTTTCTCAAAGAGCTAAGAGAGAATGCTTTCAGTGGGACGGAAAATGAGGATGCTAATGAGCATGTTGAAAAGGTCCTGGAGATTAAAGATTTGTTTACTTCAGAAGGAGTCACTGACGATCAGATCATGCTAAGAATCTTTCCAATCTCGCTAAAAGGAGCTGCTAACAAGTGGCTAAGGAATGAACCTGCTAGTTCAATCACTACATGGGGAGATTTGAAGAGCAAATTCCTGAAGAGATATTGTCCACCTGCTAAGACTGCTAAAAAGATGGAGGCTATCAATAGTTTCAAGCAAGAGCCTGATGAAACCCTTTATCAAGCTTGGGAACGGTTTAAAGATTTATTGATAAAATGTCCTCAACACTATCTAACCCCTATGCAGGAGATAATATTATTTTATCAAGGATTGGACGTGCCTACAAGACAGATTTTGGATGCTAAGGGAGCCGTACCTCAGATGAGTGCAACTAATGCTAGGAAAGCGATCCAAGAAGCTGCTGATCATTCTCAGAAATGGCACGATGGGACCTCTACTAGATCTAAGAGCAGCACTAATTTTGACGGGATTGCTGCTATTCAAGCTCAATTGGATAAAATTAGTAGAGAGATGAAGAAGCGAGATGAAAGAGCATATGCTGCCCAAGTTGGATGTGAAAAGTGCGAAGGACCTCACTACACTAAAGATTGCCCGAACAAGAATGAAAGTGAGACATTTGAAGAAGCATATTACACCCAATTTGGACAACCATTCCGACCTTCGGGGAGATTTAGGGAAGCTACACCGGGATTCTATCAAAAGAACAACTTCAATCCCGCTTATCAAGAGAGGAGGAATACTTTAGACGATACCTTAAAGCAAATTATGGCCGATGCTGCTAAAAGACATGAAGAGAATACTGCTATGATCAAAGAAATCCGAGCTTCAACGGACACTACTACAAGAAATCAAGGAGCTTCGATCAAAGCATTGGAACAACAAATTGGTCAAATGAGCAAGGTTCTTCAAGAAAGGGGATATGGAAGTTTACCGAGCTCAACTGAAACCAACCCAAGAGATCATGTCAAGGCCATAAGCACCACTGAAGAAGTCACTCCTAATATACCTAGAAGATCGATGAATGGTAATGATGGTGCAAGACCCGAATTTTTCTTTAATTCTTCAATCAGCTTAAGGAGACTACTAAAAGAGAAGACAAAGATTGAAGAGGAGATCAAGGCAACAATGAAAGAAGAGAGCCCTGCAACCGACTCAAATGCCTTGCCTCATAAAGAAAAAGACCCAGGAAGTTTTACTTTACCTTGTTCTATTAATGATGTATCTTTCAATAATGTGTTAGCTGACTTAGGAGCTAGTGTTAGTGTTATGCCTCTTAAGACATTCGCTACCCTAGGACTAGGAAAATTAGCACCAACTAAATTACTTATTGAATTGGCTGATAAAACGGTAAAACGACCTGAAGGGATTGCTAATAATGTACTAGTTAAGATTGAGCAGTTTATTTTTCCCGTAGACTTTGTTATACTAGACATGCCCGAGGATGTTAAGATTCCTTTAATCCTCGGAAGGCCTTTCTTGTCTACTGCCCATGCTAAGATTGATGTGTTTAAGAGAAAAATCTCATTAAGGGTAGGGAATAATAAACTAGTCTATAAATGTCAAGATCCTGTTAAGAGCATAATTAGAGGTGTTTATGTGCTAGGATTAAGAGAGCGTATGGACCTCGATCTTGAAGCTAGACTTATGGGAGAAACATTGATTCAAAACAACTCAACTAATCCTAATCATGAGAACTTTGAGGAATTCATTGACCTTAATGTACCTACCGAACTTAGACGCGATGTTGTTAATGATTCTGATGATGAGTGGTATGATTGTGTAGTAATTAATAAGCGTAGGAGAATAGTTGAGAAAACGAATTTGAACAATGATGTGTTTATTGAACTACCACCCCACCTTGCTTATTTATGCCTATATGATAATACGAACTTCACGTCTATCATTTTGTCATCTCTGCCCGAAAGGGACAGGACTTTGTTCATACAGATATTGAAGAAGAACGGCGTGGAAATTAAGGACGAGCAAGGAGTGTTCAATATTACTGAATTGGCGATGAAGGAGCGCGATGTTTCCGACTCCTTCAATGATCGATATTAATGAGCTGAACGTGAGTCTAACTTGAAGACTCTGGAATAAAGACAAGTGCTGGCCGGGAGACAACCCGGATTTATCTTTTAATTATTCTGTTTTCTGTGTCGAGTCAGTCAGGCCCGCATGAGGATACGGCGCATCTCAATTCTGAGATGCGACGCATCTCCTGCAATGGTCATATCTTATTTTTATTTTTTCTGCATTTTTATTTTCGACTTTAAAACTATTTATCAGTTTATTTCAATGCGGCGCATCCCTGGTTAAGGATGCGGCGCATCTTTATTCTGATCCGTATTTATTCCAGGCTCGATACGGCGTATCTTCTTCCATAAGATGCGGCGCATCGACTGACCTGATGATCTTCAGTTTTAATTCTTAATTTTTATTTTTATCTAACTACTAATGTATTATGCAAGTTTGAACCTTTCTTATCTTAGGTGTGTTTTAAAGTGTTGGTGGTATTATAGTTTCCTGGATTTCCTGTGGATACATCAAGTATGAAGCTTTAACGTTCTAATCCACAAGAAAGATGATTTTTGCTCTTATACTAATGGAGGATCATACCGAGCAAATCTCAGGGGAGTTTTTCTGTTCTAATTCTTTTATTTTCCAGTTTTTAACCTTTTATACAAACAACGAGGACGTTGTTTAACTTAAGTGGGGGGATTGGAGAATTAGAACACTTAACATTTACTTGTCCTAAAACTTTTTCAAAAATTATGCTTAAAATGTGCTTAATATATCAAACTTAAAAAAAAAATTTAGCATGTTTTTGTTTAAGATCTAAGTTGCATAACTGCACACATGACGTTATTTTCAAAAATTGTGATTTTCCAAAATTCACAAATCTATGAGTGTGCCGGTGACTTGTAAACTTTAGAACTTGGCTTGTATACTATTCGAGACCACCATAATGAGTATTATTTATATAATTGGAATGACTTGTCTAAATTGGTAAAATTCTAGGATTACACCCAAATAGCCTTTATTATGTTATGTGTTATTAGCTAACTACACTGGTTAGTTAACCCCCGTATAACCCTTTTGTTACTCTCATTTTTAGAGTAAGATACCCCTAGAAAAACCCTCAGAGCCATTCCTTTCGTTTCTTACACCTATGTTTAAAATGTTTCGTTACACCCTTACACCTTAGCCTACCCTGTAGATTAAAATCCGTGGTTGGTTAATTGCTATAGGCAAAGTGTGTTTCCTTACATTACCTGTGTTCTTGTGCGTAATTCATTATCTTTGGTTAGGTCGGGAAATTGCACAATGCAATTGGAGTGAAAGTAAATATTGTATATTTTTGAGTTTATTTTTCGTATGTTTACTACTTTCACTATTACCGTTATTTCTGAAAGTATGAAAAGTATGAATAAAAATTATCCGGAAAGAAAGTTATAGTGATGTGATGAAATTTTACACATCTATGTTTATGTTAGTAAAAAAAAAAAAAAAAAAAAAAAAAAAAAATCGAAAAAATAAGAAAAGAAAAAGAAAGAAAGAAAAGTTGGAAGTTAGTTTTAACCAACTTATGTAAAGTTATGTAAGTGGTCGATATCACCACTATTTGTTGTACTATATTTATGGATTGAATGGGAATTGGCAGTTATGGGAACGCCAATTAAGGTTTATTCTTTGATTAAGATCTTGTTGAGTATAATTCGTGTCTACCTAAAGCGTGTGTTTCAAGTGTTAAAGCGTGAGTTATTCGATGATATGAGTCTTGTTCATGGGATGGTTGGGATAGTGATTAACCACACTTAGGATTTTAATTTATTTGTTTTGTTTATTTTCATTTTACACCAATTTATATCCCAAATGTTATCCATGCCCTTTATTATTCTTTATCCAACCGAACCTTTAATTTATTGAGATTAGGGATTTGAGCAATCTTAAGTATCGTAGTCGTGGATTCGGCTATGTATTTATGATTTTGTCGCCCTTTTTGATATATTATTATTGGCGAAGTTTGGACCTATCTTTAGCCTATTCGAGTTAAGGATTTGAGCAATTGCAAGTATCGTGTTCGTGGATTCGATCATGTATTTGTGATTTTGTCGCCTTTTCTGGAATTTGAGATCGATAGTGATCAAGAATAATTAACCCTTAAGCCTAAAAACCCTTTTTACCGCTTTAGACTTGTTATTCCTTGGCTTTAGTGGAGGAGATGTGTATACATGCCAAGCTTATGATAGAATATTCGTCGCGACTGGACAGTTAAACGATTAGATTTGCTTTTATCGACTTATTTTATTTTACTTCTAATTCGTTAAGTGTTTAGTTGTGTGATTATGAAATAAACGAATACATGCTTAAATATAAAAATAAATCCTAACATCTTTTAGGATACATTTTCATAAGAGAAATTCTAAGGTTTACTTGGGGACAAGTAAAGTTCAAGTGGGGGGATATTTGATGAACTCAAATAAGTACATTTTATTACTATCATTTATCCTATTAATTTGACTTGTTTTACTATATTATGTATGAGGATTGATACTTAATCGTTTACTTTTGTAATTCTCAGGTAAAAACAAGCATTTGGTGAAACTTGGCGATTTTGGACTAATAATGGAGCAAAACATGCATAAAGTGAAGAGTCTACTGAAATGGACAAGATCAAGTTAAATCTGCTCCAGATGCGCCGCATCTCACTAATGACATGCGCCGCATCTCTATCAAGATATCACCAGATACGATCCAAGATACAAGAGGACATGCGCCGCATCTAATCATGGAGTTACGCCGCATCTTCTGGCGGTGTACGAATATTCCTGAATATTATAATCTTGGACCCCACGCGAAGTTAAGTCAATGCGCCGCATCTACTCCTTAGATGCGCCGCATCTTCCCTCAGACAGAAACTATAAATACCCCAAAGCCAGACGAATTTCGGGTGCATTATCAGAGTTTCGAAGACCGAACAGGAAAAACCCTAGGACGAATTCAGTCAAGGAGGCAGCACAAGACACACCCAAATCAAAGATACAAGAGCTGTAAGAAGGTGCTGCATGTGTTTAATTCATTAAGTAGTTTTGTTTTATTGTGTTAGCAAACTTTAATTCATCAGGATTGGTGGCTTGTGTAATGTGACAACGAAAGATTGCACTCCCTTTAATACTTGCTTTCCCATCAATTAAAGTTTATATGTTGATGTCTTTGGTTACTACTTATTAGTGCATTGATAACCTCTGTGTTTATTAGTGGCTTGCGGGCATTTGACTGCGGGACATAATGTGGCTCCCACGGTTATTACTAAATTGATCACTTAGGAATAACTTTTAGACATAAGTAATCATTAAGGGTTTACTCGCCGATAAGAATAGGACCAACGAGAAAGGGTTAACTACATACACTTCATATAAAGCTATCAATAAAACAAGTGACAATCTACTTAATCATAAGGACAGCCCTCTTATTGTCTCGAGTATCTATCTGTGTACGTGTGTGCTACTTGCTAATTCGTGCCTATTGGTTTATTTTATTATTTAATTGCAAACAAAACCGTGCCAGTCTCTCAGGCTGAAACCCCCTTGCGTTAGGATATTAAAATACTGATTAGAATAACGAGATAATACGTTCCACTCTTAGTGATCGACACTCTACTTACCATTATCTTCATACTGACCGGGTACACTGCTCGTTAAGTGTGTGTGTTATTGATAAGTCGGCTAAATATAAATTTAAAACTTGAGTAGGCATTAAAACTGCTAAACCGCAACGACACATCGCACGCATATGAAAGTGAACTTGAAAAATATATATACTAGTTAGGTGATGTTTTAACTTTATGTTTATGAAAGACTTGTGACTATATATGTAAAAGACTTAACTATATTTATGTTTTGCTAAAATAAAGTTTATAATTGTTGTTAACAAAATATAGCAAAGATCATAAAATATAAATAACGTTTTTTAGTCGATATTTGTATTAATAACCTGGAATTATGAAATGAAAACACATTTCCCTTCGGTTTAGAAGGAGGAAAATTTTCCCACATTTTGTGCAATCTATAAGACATAACACCAAAATTGTTCCGACAGAGATTAGCTACCTCTGACCGATTAACATAGCCAATGTCTTGCCACTAAGGCATGATACCCCCGGAAGTGCAACGTCACTAGGGAAGGTCTAGGTGCAACACCCTTAGACATACATCAATACCCCTAAAAATGCTAAGGCATTAGGGATGAGCCAAGGCGTGTACGCCACAACGGCGAATGATTACCCCGGAGGCGTAAAGACGCCAAGGATAAGCCCTCAGGTGTATCTACCAACAGGCAATATAAAAAATACACAAGTCACAAACATCAACATAAAGAACTAATATATAATCAAAATCGCACTAAAGTGCGTCAGGACCTCGCAAGGTCCAACATCAGTTGTTTTAAAGTGTACAAATACATCCGAAGTTACATATTGTTTTGTTACATCACAAATTGTTTCATTACATAATAAAATGTTCATGGACCAGAAGCTCCGGCACCTGGTGTTGCTCCGGTGCCATCCGGGAGGAGGTTCATTAAATCTGCAAGGGCATGGTAGTAGGAGTCTTTAACTTTGTCCGCATACGGGAAGGTCCGGGAGAACATGGCATCATAAGCTTCAGTGAAACCTTCAACGGGTTGCATATCAAAGTCTTCATAAGATACAAGAAGTTCATCCACCTGTTCTTTCGTCTTTCCTATCTTGACTCCCTCCAACCAGCTGGAGTCGATGGCAGCATTGAAGACGTTTCCCCACGGCTGCTCATACTCATCACTCTCATGGAAACGTCGGACGATGGCCGGAACCAACTCCTTCACATAGTTGAAGCGCAACATCTCTTCTTGCCCAGCATGCACAGCAAACTCTTGAACATCTTGCCTTAAACCGGCAGCTTCCTTCTCAGACTCGGCCAATTCTGAATCTTTCTTGGCCAAGGCCTCATCCAGTTGCCGGATCTTATCATCCTTCTCACTATCTCTAACCCTCAACTCCTCCTTCTCTTTCTCGACGTCGGCAAGCTTAGCGGACAGATCAACCTCTCCTCCCTTACACACTTCATGACTCTGCTGCAGACCCCTGTCCTTTCTAACAGATTGTCATAAATGCGAAACTGATCACGAAGGTCATTTTGAGCTTGTTCCATCCAAGGAGCCAACTCCTGGCACAGTGCATGAGCCTTGTAGAGCTCTGCATAGTTATAGCTCAAGCTTTCAAATCTTTGCAACACACCCGCCAGAGTAAGGGCGCTGCGGCTTAGTTCAAACCAGGCTCGCTGCACCGCCTGGTAGTCAGTAAGATCTCCCTGCTCAAAGAGCATCGGTGGCGGAGCCAGGTTAATCATCATGTCCTAGCAGAGTTCGGTGTCATTAAGATTGGTTTCCATAGTTAGACCCCATGCCGGGACGAAAGGCTCTCCGGAACGCCTACTGAAAAATTCACCTGAAATCACAAAAAGGGGCTCGGTCAAAAAAAATAAAAATAAAAAATAAAAAATAAAAAAATAATAAAAATAAAAAAGGGGAAAAGGAGTGAACGTTACCTCCGGAGCTGGACGCAAGTCTCCGTCCAAAAGCCTAACGTTCCGGACCACCAGAAGCAGAAGCAAAATTCCCTAAAAAGGTAATAAAGATAAGTATAAAAACAAAAGAAAGTCGAGACGAAGGTAATGCAAGAGAATGAAGGTACCTTCAGTAACGGGAACCTCAATAGATTGATGCGAATTAGGATACCCGCCCTTTCTAACAACCTCAGCATCCACATTCTCTTCATCACCATTATTCCCACCTTGACCTCCTTCGCCAGCATCATTCATGGCATGGCCAACTCTACTACCCCCATCATCATTCTCAGCTCTCTCCTCGACCACTTCATGTAACGCATCACCGCCACCTCCCTCAATGTTTTGATTCACCACATTCTACGTTGTGCTCTCCGGAAGAATGGTAGTGATGGGAGTGACAGAGCGTGTCCCCTGAGAGTTGTCATGTGATGACTCAGCAGATACATCTGTGTCAAGGACATGGGCCTTTTGCCTTCGCTTCGATTGGGAAGGACCTCCGGCAGCGGCCCCCTTCTTCTCATATTGTTTGTTTTTCTTATCCTTTGCTGCAAGAGCCGCTGCGTCAGCCTTCTCAACTATCTTTTGTAGCTCGGTCTTCGCCGGAAGGGTCTTATGAGGTTTCAGAGGCTGTATAAAATGCTGTGCAATTTTCTCATTCGGAGCCATAGCCCTCCCCCAGCCAAGGCGGGAACCATCTTTCTTCTGGAATCGCATGTATTGAGACATGGTCACAGCTGAAAACACAAGATTAACCATATGTTATTTAAAGCTACATGATATATATATATATAAATATATATATATATATATATATATATATATATATTATATATATATATATATATATATATATATATATACATATACATATATATATATATATATATACATATACATATATATATATATATATATACATATATATATATATATATATATATATATATATATATATAGATATATATATATATATATATATATACATATACATATATATATATATATATACATATACATATATATATATATACATATACATATATATATATATATATATATACATATATATATATATATATATATACATATATATATATATATATATATATATATATATATATATATATATATATATATATAGGGGGGAAGACAAGGAAAGACGGAAAGACAATTTAATGATTGCGTTACCATTCCCCTCAATATACATATACATATACATATACATATATATATATATACATATACATATATATATATATATACATATATATATATATATATATATATATATATATATATATATATATATATATATATATATATATATATATATATATATATATATATAGGGGGGAAGACAAGGAAAGACGGAAAGACAATTTAATGATTGAGTTACCATTCCCCTCAATATCTTTGAAGGCCGGACGGTATCCCGGATACTTCCATATGGTGGTCAACCCAACCTCGAACAGAAGCCCCGGATGACTAGGTCGGAGATCTATGACATTCTCCGTTAATTTCCTAACATCAGCATTACTAAACCCGCCGGCTGGAGGGAAATCCGCAATATTTGAATCCTTATGCCAACATGACATTGCATCCGGTATTGCCCTCCGGTGAATAAGAAAAAATCTATCCTTCCAATGTTTTAAGCTTGAACAGGTGTCGTTAAAAATTCGTTCCTGCGCACCTTTTTCGGTACGACGCTCGAAGGAGAACCAGTGCCCCTGTTTGTTGAGTTTGTAGAAGACACGGAAGAGAGTAACGGTAGGAACAATTTCAAGACACCGACAGCAGATTTCGAACATAGTCGACCGACCTAAACCGATAGGCACCAGTTGCGAAATATGCACCTTAAAATATCTGATGACCCGGAGCATAAAAGTGGAAAAAGGTACGCTAACGCCCGAAAACTCCAAATACTGTTCGTAAAGACCAATGGAATTTGCCGGAAGATCATTCATAGTAAAGTCTTCCGGAGGAATACGGAGGTTCAAGTCACGAGGAATACCATACGTGACGATAACACCCTCCAGGTCTTCCTCACTCATGAGGGAGGTGTATGTATGCATGTCAAACTTGGTAATTATCTCAGAGGTGACCGGCTGGGATTCGGAGGCCATCGTTCAAAGACCGAGAGGATGGTAACGCACAAGATGAATAAACAAGAAGAAAGATGGAACGCACCTGGGAAAAAACTGGAAGACTTGAAGCAGTAACGAGAAGAGCGGAAGTAAACGTAAACAGTAAAAATGAAATAAAGACGACTTATATAGGCACCTAATGGGACAACGAAATGTTGTATCATGTCAGAAGACCACGCGCCCGCATCTGAACCGTCACACGCGTACATGATGCCACGTGGCAAAATCTCACGCACATCGATAAGTTATCAACTTTAACTCATTATAACCGTTGGGCTTGGGCTTCCATACCATCACCCAGCCCAATAACATAACGATAAATAAAAAGAAGAACCACCCGACAAAAACGGAACAATTGATAAGTATTACATTATTAGTCTCCGACTAATAATATAATACTGGGGGGACATGATGACGTATATGGCCGGACGACTCAATAACCGAAAGGCCCAAAGGCCGGAAGACCCAATGACCACGTGGGCCGTTGACCTAATACGTCCTTTGGCATCTAGCCTTAGAACAATATGTCTTATTAGCTCCTGGGTGTCAGACACAGTGTCAGAGAAAGTGTCAGCGGTAACGGCAGGGACAGCATCAGAGATAGCGACTGAGAAAGTGACCAGGTATGATTAGTAGGTAGTATAAATACGCATACAGTAACTCATATCAAGGTAGCATTTGCTGCACTCTCACTTACATTCATTACTTATACCTTTCGGTTAAACCCATATTTACTCTCACGTCGGAGCTTGGTCCTGGGGTCACACTCAGAGCGAGGCTAACGCATTTGCTACATCATATAGGTATCCAAAGACCTTGGCTTCTACAAGACCGAAGGATATTGGGAGGATCTCACACCTTCACGAAGAATTACCTTAACACTATACCTTATCAAAATATTTATGTACTCTATATATTTATTGAAATACAAAATGGTGTCATGCCTTTGACATGTGGGGAACAAGTGAGACCAGTCAACCATATGAAGATGTGAATATATTTAATGATCGATATTCTTCACATTGTCGTTACCAACCATGACTATCTAATACGGAGTAATAATGACAAGATAAACATAATGAAAGTTTTTCCAATTATCATATTTGATCAAATTGCTTCTGGTTGATCTCGTGACCAAGTAAGCTAATTGTCTAGGTTATCTTTTATATTACTTTCTATATCCAGTAAGTTTTATGTCGATGCATGCATGTGTATGTAACAATAACCGAATTATAATATAATACTAACAATGAAAAATGAACGGGGCAATTAGGAAATTCTTAGGGTGTCCGTTATTTTTTAATCTTGCATCTAATTGGGCCGCGTGTTGTGATTAGCCAAAAGAATAGGGCCAACAGTGTTTCATTTGTGGTCTTGGCATTCTGTCATTGGCCAAGAGTAGTTTCTACTGTAACTATTCATTCACGTGTTCCCGTCATGACTTCTGTAACACACCACTTAGGTTTAACAGCTCCTAGAAAAATCCAGAGCATCTCATTCTTCTTCTTATCGCAAACTAATAACACCTCCCAGAAAATTCATCACTCATTCTTCTTCTCCAATATCTTCACCAAAACACACACACACTAACTTCATCATGAAAAGCGAAAAACGAAACGACGACAACACAAATCCAAACACCCGCGCATCAAGTGAAATCTCCGTCATCAACAGCTTCACGACAGATCTAAAAACCTTTATAAAATCAAAGAGTTGATCAACAGCAAACGCAAAAAATCAGCGGGTATTCAGTTAGTTGGTGTGTTTTATTGTATGTTAAAGATGGTCGATTTATGGCCTTCTAAGGAAGGCATTTAATATTAATCCAAACACCTGTGTGGATGAACGTAGGTGAAGAGAAGGAGATCGGGAATCAAGGTTAGAAGAAGAAATTGTTGAAAGAAGGTGGTGGGTGGGATACACTTGAATCTGTTGATGAAGTTGAAGGTATAATAAATTGTTAAAATTAGTTAGTTAGTTGAGTATATAGTTAATTAATTGTAGTGATTTTGATAGTGATTTGTGTTTGTTGTTTTTGGTAGTCCAGTATACTAGAACATTGTTGGACGGGGCTCAATTTGATTCAACCTGCGATAGGAGAAAAAACAGGTTGTTTAAGATCACTTTTCATGACTTATGAGGTTTTTTGGTTGAGCTTATGGCTTATTCATTTACTCTTCTGACTTAGCCTTTATTTTCATCTATAAGTTTATGGAAACTTTTTATTGATGTTCTGAGCAGGTGTGTATGTGGCGGCAAGAAAAAAATCAAAAGATCGCAGATATGGGAATCGGGCCAAAAAGTAGCCCAACAGGACCTAAGTTCATCCACACAGGAATTTGCAGCGTTCCATTAGCGGAAGATTAAGAATTGAAGGTATGTTCTTTTTGGTATTTTTTGTTTTCCATAGACCATTTTTTGTGACACTCACATTTGTTGAGTTTATCGCCTTATTGAGATTTGGAAAATCAGTAACCTTACTTTTTCCAGCTTATGAACTTATTAGTATAGGCTTATTAATTTTGTTAGGCTATAAACTGAAGTTGACAAGTTTATAAGCTAATTGAAGTGACTTAAAAAAAATTCATTACATCGGTAACCGAACAAATAAGCTGTTCTAACAGCCCCTTAGCATGTGTGGAAATCAGTATTTAGATCACTATTGTTTTGATTTTTGTTATGTTCAGGTTAGTTGGTTCCGAAAAATGGTAGATTTTTGCTTTTGTTTCAACTCTAAGGTCAAAACTAATCTTATAACTTGGTGATTTTAGTAATATTTCTAAATACAATTTATTATTTTATTTTATTTTATTTTATTTTATTTTTTTGTTGTTGTTGATATGATTTTAAGGTGAAGGTGAAAATGAGAGACACACCACTATTACACTCACGCTCATTTGTCATTTAAGATTCAAAATGTTAAGAGATGGTGTAGCTAATCGAGAATAGGCGAGGTGAGTTTTTAAACACCTATAGTGGGTTAACAAAAGTGAAAGCCAAATATGAGTGTTCACAATAGTACCACCAAAGGCAAGTGTCGTATGTTTTTACAAACATAAAGTAAACGACCTTACATGATTCATATCTATATGACAGGCACACAGTTGCTGACGAAAGAAAACGACAGCTGTGAAGTGGTGCCTGTGAAAATACCAGTCAAACATATTCAGCAACTCATGGTAAGTGAGTTTCATATTTCTTATACAATTGGTTTGTTGCACTTACTGTTATAGTTTAACCAAATATTTGAAAGCATATGCTATTTTTTTTCCTTCTTTTTTTAATGTGCAGAACCACCTCTCGGGTTGAGTAATGAGTGAAGATGAGGCTTATCGAGGGGCTTGGGGTTACATAGCAATGTGTATTGGGATGAGTAATGGGTGAAGATTAGGTGAAGGTCAGGCTTATCGAGGGGCTTGGACTTTAGATTCAATATGAATATGGATTTCAACTTAGTATGTGCTATTGAGTTTATATTGTTGTTTACAGCCAGATTATTGTTAGTATATGATAGGAGTGAATATTTAGGTTACACCATTCGTTCCTATGTTGTCGTTTATTTTAGTTAGAAACTGATTTTAGGGGTTGGCAGGTCAGGTGGGAATAATGAGGAAGGGGAAGAGGCGTTAGTGGCGGAAGTTGTGCAAAGTGTGACGAGGGTTCCAAGGAAGAGAAGTAGGAATGCCATTGGTATGGCTGTTATCGAGGTTAGTCAAGATGAGTTGATGAAAAATCGACCACATGAGGATCAGGTTATTCACGTGGTCATAATTATTGCACACAATCGTCGGTTACAGGCAGGTGAATGCGCAACTTAAATTTCCACAGACTTAGTACATGTTTGATATTGTCTTTTGTTTTAAGAAAAACAAGTACTAATAGTTATTGTCATTACAGGGCTCATAAACTTTCTCGCGTATAATCGACTTTATAGGTGAGTAACATGGCTGTAGATACATTTTGGTTTTATCAAACGTGATTCATTATCACACCTTCAATATATGCAGGTAAAAAAATTACAAGAAACAGGTCCACGAAGCCCACAATGGACGGCTCTGGTGCTGCTGAACGGTAGCACTAATCAAGTTTTTGAAAAGGTAAATATGACCCTCTAAACCTTTGTTTTTGTGTTTTATTTTTTACATTTTTGGCTTTAGCGTTACTTTTAAAGTCAGTTATACGCAAGAAAGTTGGCGAGCCCTGTATAGTACTCTTTTTTGTTGGATTCATTTCAGTATTTGTATATAAAGGCACATCACATTTTTTGGTCATAATGACCAAAATGAAACCGATAACAGAATACAAATGACCCTCTCAGAAAAAAAAGTAAGCAGCAATGACCAATACGCAGGAAATTTTTTTTACATTGTTGTTTTGTACAATTTTCCCATTTGTTCCGAATGCTTTTGTCAACTAATTTTCATTATTCTTTAATTCCGTAGAATGCTTATACTGCTTATCTGCTTATTCTGGGGTGAAATAAGCAGTTTTCAAAAACTATTTTTGATATCTGCTTATTATGATGTGTATGTTTAAGGAATGTTTAGAATTGCTTTTCTACTATCGTTTCGGCGTAAAAGTGAGTACTTAAAAATAAGCACTTTTAGACCTTCGTCTGAAACCTGATTACCTTTGAAAAATAGTAAGTTGCTTATGTGCTTCTTTTAATAAGCATAGTAAAACGGGTTAATTGGCCAAAGCTAGAATTATAGGTTATTTATACTTGAACATATAAGAATATATTTTTTGTTATCTCAAAAAAAATATGGACATTGCAATACAACGCTTTAACCTATTTAGGCCTACACCCAACCCACATATTATACCACCTGTATTTCTAACGTATCAAAATACTTTCATGTTTGGAGAAGTACAAGGCAGGTGGGTGGTCGTGAACGATGCACCATTGACCTTCCAAGCAACATTAGTGAGATCCGAGCAGGCCAAGATGTCAAAGTCACAACTGACACTGTAAAATCATTCACATGTACTACCTGCTTTGATACTCAGGTACTTTTTACTTCAACTGTTTCATTCTAAGTTCAGTTTTTGCAAGATAGATAGAGTTGCCCAGTACTTATGAAGTTATGAATATGTTAAAAATTCATATAGTTACATACTTAACTGTGTTTAGTAATGATACTCAGCCCTTTGTATCTGTAAGGAACCAAAAAGCCTTGGAGTGCTTACACCACTTACTTTAAAATCAATATATATATACGGTTAGACCAAGCTGGCACTAATTCTCGGGTTTCGGTTTCCTACAAATAATCTGAAAGAACTGCTGCTACTTTTTTTTTGTTATAATTCTTAGTTTTGACTCATGTGTTCACTCTTTGTTCCTATTAATAAAATGCTTGCTTAAAAACAACATAATTGCTTACTTCAAAAAACGTTAACATAATTGTAATAAACACAAACACGGCCGCCCCGCAGCAACGCGCGGACAAACCCTCTAATTCTATAATCATTAGCTCCATAATAATGCATGCAAGTTTAACAATATTGGTTGGGTACTTTGTGTTCTTAGATAGATTATTTGTCACGAAGTTTATAGGCGATTAATAATAATCAAAACTTATAGAAGAATAAAAGGGAAAGCACTTTAGAATGAACTAGCAAGACAAGAATTGAAGGTCAAGAAAAGTATATACATCTTATACTAATGAAATGCATACGTGAGTAGAGTGCGGGTGTTACATAAGACGATCGGTGTATCATGTGTGGAACCTGTAAAATTTATTGGGATTGAAGAGAATTCTATTAGGAATGTATATTTGGTATTCTTATTAATATATATTTATATATTTTATTACGGAGTCTTAAATATATTTTTTTCAAATCAGTTTATAAAGTCAATTAATGTTCTCCGATGCTTTAATTTATTGTTTGATATTTTGTTATGAATATCGATCAGTTTTTTAGTTTGGTCATGCATCTTCAGTGAGAAGATCGAAGAAAATGTTGTAACAAAATATTTAATGGTGCGTTTAGTTGTAGAAAAATGTAAAATTATTTCTTTAATTTTTTATTTCAATTTTTTTAGAAATAAGTAAGGGTTTTTATATCTAGAAAGGAGCTATAAATTTAAAGAACGTGTTTAGACGATATTTTTTAGAAAATTAAAAAATGTAAAAGGGATGTAAAAAGAAATGAAGGAAAAATATGGGAAAGAGTAAAGAACTTTTTCCTAAATTATAGTTAAGTGACATTTTTATTCTTTCAAAAATAATTCTTGAAAATGTGTGGCTAAACAGGTTTTCAATTTTCTCAATTTCTGAAGAAAAACTTTTTGAAAAATGAAGTATTTTTCACCAACTAACACTATACATGTATATTGTTCCTGACACAAATAAACACTTGATTCAACGTACTTTAAGCAAAAAAAATCTTATATATATATAAAGATTCACTTTTCCTACATTTAATTTGAAAGAGTAATGTGCATAAAATGTTGTATGGTGCAACATGCTTAAGCTTGAAATTTAATCCCAAAAGTATATACCGAAATAATCTTTTATCAAATAAATTCACAAATCAGTAAAAATTCAACCCATAATCGTCAGTTATTGCCCGGAAGATGAAGTGAAGAGGAATATGAATTATTAATAAATGTTAAGTCTTAATGGTTTTGAATGCTTACAACTTTTCAACTAGATTTTGAAGATTATAAATAACCCGATATCATCATTCTCACCGCCATCGTTTCTTAGAATGATTATCGACCACAAAACAAAATACCAAAGATTCATTGACCTCAGTTCGTAACATCATCAGTCCTTCACCCGAATCAAACAACTTCTAACAACACCATAACTAACCTAAATCCCATCTCCTTCAAACTCAGTAACACAACATATTCCCATCTCCTATCTACTGCTAGACTCAAAGACTAATACAACAACAATTAACGATCTCAGATTGATTCAATTTTTTAAATCTTTTAAACATTTTTCCAATTGAATCATCATCATCATCGACCCATGTAGAGATATACTTCTCCTTTAATATCCGATTCATGCTAAAGAAAGAACTAGAACATGAGTGTTCGATTCCATTCTTTACAATCGGTTCAGATTAAAAATCAAAAGAGATACCTACCGAGACCCCTTCAAAGGATCTTGAAGATGAAGCCGTTTGTCATAGTCTTCTTGATCTTCAAAGCAAATCTGAAAAAGAAGTAGTATTTGTTTGACATGCTCAACGAAGAGAGAAGATGATTGATGAGATGAGATCGGTTATAATTGTTGAAGGATAAAAATGAGATTAGATATGATATGCGAGGTGAGATGGGGGCGGAAAATTGAGGATCTGAGTTTGTTGAAAGATGTGTGTAAGTGTGGTAGGCGTTATGTGTGAGTGTTTTAGGGTTATCACCGGTTATATGTTTGTGTAATTGGATTGGATCGTGTATCCAGTAAGGGGTTTGAGTTTTTTTGGGCTTCAACGATTTTACGTTATAAAGTTTGAACCTTAGCAATAGTTAATTTAGGGCTTGAACACCTATAGGGTTTATCAGTTTTACATTATAAAGTTTCAATCTTTTTGATGTTGAATGGGTATGAATCTTTATTAGCTAATGTTTGATGTTAAATAATGATAATAATATTAGTCCAATTACGGTTTATCGCATTATAAAGTTTGAATCTTTATGTTTTATTATTTAGGTTGGTTCAATTTGAATTAGGTTTGAACTTTTTGTGTTAAACTATGATTTTTTTTTATTAAAATTCCAGTTTGGGGTTTGGGCTTCTTTGCATTGTGAAGTTTGAATTTTTTTTGTTGTTTTATTGTTCATATCGGTTCCAATTGAATTGGTTACAATTTTTATTTTTATTTTTTTTTCTTTTACTTAATAACCAATTTGATTGTAATTTCACGGTGATACATAGTTCACGGCTAAAATCATTATGGTTAAGAAAAATGACTACGGGGTTTTTGTACGGTATTATTGATTTGATTTTGAAGTGACATTTTACGGGTACTTATTTATCTTTGAGATATGGATTTGATAACAAAGTGTCATAGTAGATTACAAGTTATCAAATTGGGTCGGGCTGTTAGAATTAGTTATGCTGTCCATGTCTATTTCGTTTATCTAATACGCAAATACACAACATTAAACTAAATAGCCATCAATCACTTTCAATAATCTAATAGATAGTCACAATATTTTAATCATTAGTCGACATACACTATATATTCATAATTAGTGAACTTTACGACTCAAATATATAGCATATGTTACATATACAGGGTCATGTATGCATGTCACTTTATGTACAATTACTTGAAAAGACATACACTTTTGTTTCTCAATAAATGTACATATTAGAAAAAAATCTCTTCACGTATACTCTTTTAATGTGAAGAAAATAACTTAAATACTGGAATGCCCTTTACGTGAGATGTCGCATCAATTACAATGTTATCGAATCGTGATATTTGATCAAAGTACATTGCTTTTGAATATACAAGTTATACGTTGTTATATATTTTAGACTCACCATCACGTTAACAAGTCAACTAATTATTACTCCCTCCGTCCCACTATAAGTGTCCACAATGGTATCTTTGCTTGTCCCATATTAAGTGTCCAAGGAATATTTTCAACCAATGAGAAGAGAGTTTAGTGGGTAATAGTGATATTTAATTGGTGGAGAGTGTAGCTGGCCCCACTTTCCTAAAACTTTGTGCAAATGGAAAGTGGACACTTATAGTGGGACGAAGGGAGTCAACAAATTATTATAACATTGCGCAATGAACATCAAGATACAATTCGTGCAACGCACGGGTTCTCCACGCCTCGTAACTTTAAATAGTAACACGTATTGCCAATTAAGATTCCTCTTCTTTCTTACGGTATGTTAATTAAGATAATCATTGATATTTTTATAAAACACAAGTGACAATAAATCGACTGTCACTGCTGCCAAAATATCACATAAGTAAATTACAGGATGGTCCACATGGTTTACGTTGACTTGCATGTTTGGTCATTTAACTTTCTTTTTTAAGAAGATAATTTTTAACTCGAAAATCCTTAACACGAGGAACGGAGCTTGAGCTAATGTTATTGGAGGGGCCGTAATGTATTCGTAATAATTTTGAGGAGGCAAAACCAAATATTCTTTTCCATTTATACTAAATTTTTAGAAATAATATATAAAACAAACAAACAAACATACAAAAAAAAAAAAAAAAAAAAAAAAAAAAAAAAAAAAAAAAAAAAAAAAAAAAGGCATAGTTGTCCTAAATTGGGGGAGGGGAGGCCGAGAACCCCTTCTTGCCCTTAATAAGGTTCATCCATGCTTAACACCCACGGTCCCTCTCACTAACGACTGTTAAATTTTAACGATAAGGCCCCTCATGTGCAACAGTGCAAGTCAAATGAGGGTAAAATTGTCATTTCTATTGATTCTCTCTTCTTTTATGGGAGGTGATATGCACACCACCAAAAGTGATGTGCATACCACAATTATTCATATGTTGTGTTGTACTATATGCATCACTAATATGATTTTATGGTGTGGACATCACTTTTGATGGTGTGCATATCACCTCTCTTTATTTATCTTACAAATACCAACAATCAAAATAAAGACACAAATAAAAAGTGTGGGAAATTACACTTTTATTAACTAAAATCAGATTACAAGTAACAATATTAAAATTAACAGAAAGTAAATGACAGAAAATTAAATAACAGACAGCAAGGGGTAGAAGGAGAAGACAGACTCTAAGAACGAATATATAAAATAAAGCAGTAAAAGTTGGTCGAGGCTCATATTTAACACGGTTCCCTTAAAACAGATTCGCCATATGTTTCCCACAGGGTACAACGTCCAAAGCTGTTGTACAGCCAGACCTGACAAAACTTGCTTAAAAGATCACGGAAAGCTGAGTGTTTCTAATCAAAGAGATTGTTGAAATTCGGTTGCTCTGGAGCTGCGTTTTTCAGTCTAAACTAAATGAGAATATGACAATATTTATATCGTAAATATGTCTTGTTCTCCAAGACTAAATATTAGTCATAATAAACGAAATCTGTTATAATTCAGATTTTTGTATAATGTATTACACAAACATTATTTTGTAAAAATTGTCCATTAAGTTCAAATCTATTCCTAAAATAGATTTACAGAATATTTGTAAAAGAATAACCCGAACTGGCAACAAAAAGATTCGCACGTAGGCGAGGTTTCGGAGCTGCATTCGTGTCCGCAGGTCACGCGGGCTCGATTGAGTTCTGAAGCTTCGAACCCATTTTAGCCCAGAAATCCCAAAATCTGCACTCCCCCTGCGCGCGCGCACGTAGGTGTGGGAGTAAAACCCAACTAAAAGAATTTGATAGCAAATACCAAGATTCCCTTATAAACAAGATTTCACTTCATGTTTTGGGCGATATGGGATGCAACATTTTTCCCATATATTGTGTTTCACGTGCCTCACTTTAAGACACGATATCTCATTCATACCAACTCCATTTTTGACATATTTTAGCTCGTTACGAAGCTTTCGTCAAGGAGTACGCAAAGCTACCAAGAAATACAAATATATATAATATATACATATATTAAATAGTGTCAAAAATTTGCAAAAACCCATTTTGCATAACCATTTATTCCAACAATCCCCCACATGAATGGAGATCGGTCGAAAACACACAAACGTTTCGGCAAAATTTCTGCGGTTGAGTCCTGCATAGGATAGGTAGGTGTGACCCTTTGAACCCTCCCTTGTGAGATGCACTTAGTCTCCTAGATCTGAGTAGACGCGATGTCCTTGAACTCAGGCTCTGTTTACGTAGACGACATTACATTTCACACAAGACTCTTCCTGACCTTGTCAAGTCCTCATAGTCGTGTTCGTTATGGTCATGAACACTAGCCTGGTTCTGCAAGAGCTCTTAGGAATTGCGCCCCCCATAATTCCTTTCGAAGCGACCCCACTTCTTTCTCACATAGGTGATTTCATCTTGAATCATTAAAAACATATGTTTTGGGATTTCATCTTGAACCATTATGCTTTATGATTTCATCCTGAATCATAAAAGCCATATGTTTAACCTCTCAACAAGTCACATTTGTTATAGGAATGGACTAGGAAGTTACAATATTTAGTAACTCCCCCACATTGACGTGACTTCCCCCACATTTCTATGATTAGGTTGTCCTATTTAACCGAGATCTTGGGATCTCCAGTCAACTGCGTTAGGTTTTCCTTCATAGAAACTCATTCCTTCAAGGGCTTTAGTCCCATTCCTTTAGATGAATTACTAACTAACTCTCTACTTAAGCCTTTCGTAAGCGGATCCGCGATGTTATCCTTTGACTTCACATAGTCTATTGAGATAACTCCTGTTGAGAGTAGTTGTCGTATCGAATTATGTCGACGACTGATATGTCTGGACTTTCCATTATACATTATGCTATGAGCTCTGCCAATTGCCGATTGACTATCACAATGTATACTAATGGCCGTTACCGGTTTAGGCCACCTTGGTATGTCCTCTACGAATTGACGTAGCCATTCCGCCTCTTGTCCGCATTTATCTAACGCGATAAATTCTGATTCCATCGTGGACTTAGCTATAACAGTTTGCTTGGAAGACTTCCAAGATATAGCTGCCCCTCCTAGTGTAAACACGTATCCACTAGTCGATCTAGAATCCTTTATGTCAGATATCCAATTTGCATCATTGTATCCTTCTATAACAGCTGGATATCTTTCATAATGCAGTCCATAATCGCGACTGTATCTCAAATAATGAAGTACCCTAGTCATAGCTCCCCAATGTGCATAACTTGGATTACTAGTATACCTACTTAGCCTGCTAACTGCATATGCTAAGTCAGGTCGGGTACTTGTCATTAAGTACATTAACATGCCAATAATTCTTGAATACTCTAATTGGGCAACACCTATGCCTCTATTTTTAGATAGATGCTTACTGGTGTCAATTGGAGTTCTAGCTAGGCCGGAATCCCCCGCATTGTGAGTATTAAGAATTTTGTCCACGTAATGTGCTTGACTTAACACAAGTCCATTTTGAGTTCGTATGATCTTTATTCCAAGGATCACATCAGCCAAACCCATATCCTTCATGTCAAACTTTGATTTCAACATGTCTTTAGTAGATTTGATCATCTTGTCGTTACTACCAATGATAAGCATATCATCAACATATAAACACAAGATTACATATCCACTACTTGTGTCCTTTACATAAACACACTTGTCGCATTCATTAATTTGAATCCACTCTCTAGCATGGCGTGGTCAAATTTTTGATGCCATTGTTTGGGAGCTTTCTTTAAGCCATATAATGACTAAACAAGCTTACAAACTTTGTTCTCTTGTCCAGGAGCTATGAAACCCTCAGGTTAGTTCATGTAGATTTCTTCTTCTAAATCCCCGTTTAGAAAAGCCGTTTTCACATCCATTTGGTGAACTTTCAAATTTCTTAAAGCGGCAATAGCAAGTATCATCCTGATCGAGGTTATTCGTGTAACAGGCGAATATGTATCAAAATAATCTAGACCTTCTCGTTCCTTTGATTACCAATCTTGCTTTGTACTTGTCAATGGTGCCATCGGCTTTCATCTTCTTTTTGAAGTTCAATTTATAGCCTAGTGGTTTACAACCAGGAGGTAAATCTACGAGCTCCCAAGTATGATTTTGTAAAATAGAATCTATTTCACTTTTAATGGCTTCTTTCCATTGAGGCCCTTCTGAGGAAGTTACCGCTTCTCAATAATAAGTAGGTTCATTTTCTACCATAAAAGAAACAAAATCGGGTCCAAATGATTTCTCGGTTCTTGCCCTTTTGCTTCTTCTAGGTTCAACCTCTTCTTCCTCGATTTGATATTGTCCTTCATATTGGAGATCATTATCATCTCATTATCTCTTATCTTAGACAACTTCGTCATCTATTCAAGATGAACTTCCAGTTTCCTTCGTTAAACAAGGAAATATATTCTCAAAGAAGGAAGCATTCCTTGATTCCATTAGTGTACCCTTTTGTATATCCGGATTCTTCGAATCATGTACAATGAAACGATAAGCACTACTATTCCTAGCATATCCAATGAATATACAATCCACAGATTTAGGTCCAATCTTTTGGGCCTTGGGTGTCGGTATAGCTACCTTTGCTAGACACCCCCACACTCGTAAGTACTGATATGATGGTTTTTTTTCCCATCCATAGTTCATAAGGGGTCTCTTCTTTTTCCTTACGAGGTATCTTATTTAAAAGATAAGTAGCGGTTAGAATGGCTTCCCCCCACATGTCCTGGCTTAAACCAGAACTTATCAACATGGCATTTACCATTTCCTTCAAGGTACAGTTCTTCCTTTCGGCAGTACCGTTTTACTGTGGTGAATAAGGAGTAGTGAATTCGTGTCTAATTCCATGTTTAGCACATAAATCAGCAAATGGAGACACTGATGAAGCGAAAAGTGTACCACTTTTAGGGGGTCATTTAAGCCCTAAATCGTATTTATTTGATCAAATATTGCCCTAAATCGTTTCTTTTGTCATTTTAGGTACTTTGGAGAAGAAATCTGGAAAAGGAAGCATCTTGGACGTTTTTGGAGCATAAAAGTGAAGAAAACGACAAAGTCTCAAAATCGGCTGGAAAAGTACCTTTGACGGCGTCAGGGATTGTTCCAGACGGCGTCATGGCTTGGCAAAAGAGGTGGATATGAAAAATACACATGATAAGCCAGGGAGTTTTGCAATGTAAAGTCTGATGGCGTCACCCTTTAAGGTGATCAAGGCCATCACGGTTTAAGTTAAAGAGGGAAGGCGTCAAGCCCATTTCTGACGGCGTCAACCTTTGATAAGCCAGAGCGGATTTTGGAGCACTAAAGAGGGACGGCGTCAAGAAGGCCATCCGGGATCCCTAGACACGGCGAGGTGACGACGTCAAGTCCTATAACGTGACGCCGTCAGCCCTTAAACTCTATATATAGTTTTGCAATTTTTTGTCATGAGTGTGCAACTTTGTGAGGAGAAACCCTAAGACGAATTTCTGCCATTTTTAAGGGTTTTCATACCCTTGGATCTCCCATGTTTAATTGAAGATAAGTAATCATTTAATCAATCAATATGTCTATGTGTTGTTTGATTATATCTTGTTCTTGTCTTTTGATTAACATGCTAGGCTAGATTTATCTTGTGTTTGCTTAGATCTAATGAAACCTAACTATTGATTATCGGTTATTAGTGTGTTATTAATTGTATTGAATGATTGTTTATCGATTTAGGCTTAAGAAAACTGGCTAACCTCCTATACGGTAACTTGCTTGAACGTCTTAAGAAACATGAACCAATGCGTACTAGGTTTATATGGTTGTATTTAATGCATGAGCGAATTCTAGTGATCCCATGTTAGGAGCTTCTTAGCCGGCTCGACATAGGAGTGAAGTAGGAGCTTGTAGAGTTGGGGAAGTACGTACGCCACCCCACGATTGGTATTAAGGAATACACCCGTCATCCACGCAATTAATACACACTAATCAACCGGTAAAAGATAGTTAGGGAGTAAGGAAATCTAAGTAAACACATTTCTCTCCATATAAGTTTCACAACCTTTTCATTTTCAGTTATTTTATTTTATTTGCATTTGTAGTTATTTGGGTTAGTTGACTAGCAACTAATTCCGCCCACTCCTTCAAACCCGAGATTTTACTTGCTTTCATAAAAATATAAAAATACAAAAAAGAATCTTCCCTCACCCTTAGACCTAATTAGAGTAGTTTTTCAATCCTAACGAACACTATTCCCTGTGGAGAACGATCAATCCCCCGTACTTACCACTACACTATACTACATCGGTCAGGTACACTGCCTGGTGGGGTTGTAAGCCTCTTGAGATTCCTTTCTAGTGAGATTTTTATTTTATTTTTCTAGGTTTTCTTTAGTCTATCTTTTTTCTTCGTTTCTTTGTTCGTAACCATTACCATCCGACATCATGGAAGGTGGTAATATCCTCGATCCCAACAACCCACCACCACAACAACACCCACCTCCTAGAGCCCGTACCTTAGGAGACTACTCCCGTCCTAGCCACCATGGCTATCGAAACACCATTGAGCTCACTCAAGGAGCCAATGTCACTCCCTTGCGATCCGACACCATCCGGTTGGTGCAAAGCGGATGCGCATTCCATGGACTTCGTTCCGAAGATCCTAATCAACATCTCAAGGACTTTCTCAAAATTGTAGATTCCATAGACCTTGATGTTGCCACTCGAGAGACGACCCGACTGCGTCTCTTTCAATTCTCTCTGCGGGACCAAGCTAGTCAATGGCTAGAGCGTCTACCCGCAGGATCCATCACCTCTTGGGATGATCTCACCACTCGTTTCCTTGCTCAGTTTTTCCCACCAGGAAGAACTACCAAGCTAAGGAATGATATCTTGATGTTCCAACAACGTCAAGGCGAAACCCTCTACGAGGCATGGACTCGATTCAAGGACTTACTCCAAAAAGTCCCTCACCATGGCATAGAACTTTGGCTCCAAGTCCAAATCTTCTATGACCATATCAATCTCTCCACGAGGCAAACCATTGACCAATCGGCCGGTGGTAAGCTACGTGATCTAAGTGTGGAACAATCGTGGGCTCTCCTTGAAGATCTTGCTCTTTATGACAACGAAAGTTGGAGTGATCCCCGTGATTTCAATAAAACGGTCAAGGCAATATCTTTGCCTTCGAACAATTCAAGCACTTCCGACCGTAGGATCATAGTACTTGAAGACCAAGTCAAGTTTCTTATGAAATCCTACGAGGCTCCTAAACCTTCAAGCCAAGTGAACAAAATCACTTCTTCATGTGAATTATGTAGTGGTCCCCACGACACTCGTGATTGCATGGAACTCCCCGAACAAGCTTTTGCGGACTACGCATCCTCGCGTACCGACGGAGCGGGGGACAAGTGGTACACTTTCAAACCCGATCCAAACCCTTACGGTGATTCATACAACCCCTCATGGAAAAATCACCCAAACCTTAGGTGGAAACAAAACCAAAACGCACAACAAACCAATTCTTCCACCCACCTAATCGTTTCCAATCAAGCGGTTCCAACTCGAACCGTACTTTCAATAACAATCCTTCCAACAATTATGGTAGTACCAATAACTTTGAAGGATTGATGTCCCAATTTATGGCATCTCAAGAAGCTCGTTTGGCCAAGTTTGAATCCGAATTCAATCAACAACAAATGGAGATGACCAATAAAATTGACAACTTATTGAAAGCCCTCAACAACCAAGTGCTATCACCTCCACATAAGGACGCTAGGAACACAAATAGCGGACCCCAAGTAAAAGACCCCTCTTCATCCAAACACGTCCACTTCGTCAACATTGTCACTATTAAACCAATTGATAGGAATGAGGATAATAGTGAACCTGAGGATGAGGTTAAGAAAGTCGAGGTTGATAAAGAAGTTAGGAAAAGTGAGATTGAAGAAGTAGATGATGATGAGGACTACTTCAATAGGCTACCCACTAAGGAAGAGCGCGCTTATCATGTAGACTTATTCGATGACCCCGAGACACTATACTTCCTAGGTAGACCAATTATAAAAATAGGAGATCCTTCTAATCTCAACATACCATGCAACATCGGACATTTGCATGTGTGGAAAGCCTACATCGACCTTAGATCGCCCATAAACATCATGACTAGAGCCACTACAACTTAATAATGAAAAATCAACTTGGGTATAGGATGTTCCCTGATAAGGGTTGGATGAGTAACTTCACGGGAAGAGTTAAGGGAATACCGGTTTATGTAGGAAACTTCACCTATGTCACCGACTTTGTAATTGTAGAAGATATCCGCCCAATAGTCGATGCATCCTTAACTCAAGTAGTTTTTGGAAAACTATTTGTTGAGGTCTCTAGAATGACTTATGAACCTTCCTTGGGGATAGTTAGATTTAAGGATGAGACCGATGAGGTAAACTACCAAATGCCATATAAGATAGAACAATTCCAACACTTGTCAAATGTTGAGAAGGAGCTTAAGCAAGCGGTCTACTATAGGAATGATGAGGATAGAAATAAAGGAGTAGACTATGTTATGGAAAGGATATCCGGTTTCTACAAGGATTGTTTGAAATTAGGACCGGAATATAAAACCGGGAATGAGACTGGCCTAGGAACCGTGACCAATGATGGAGTCACGTAATATACGGTGACTTTGAGTCTAGCTACAAGACTCGTTAATAAAGAAAAGCGCTTCTTGGGAGGCAACCCAAGCTTTATTTGCTTTGTGTGTTTATTTATTTGTTTGTTTGATTTTATTTGCTTCCGTATGTATGTTTAATTTTTGTTATTATTGATTCATGTTCAAAACTAAATTGTGAAAATGCTTTATCTTGTTTTTAACTTCGTCTTAACTACATATAAAGGTATTTTGCAAAAGTTAAGTGTAAGGGAAATCCAAATCGGTTTATTAGAACAAATGAACATGAATCGTAATAATAATAAATTAACATACATATTAGTATTTGTTTGAGTCAAATGCTTGTATCGAGTCATAATGATGTTTTGCAGGATTTCCAGGAAGTAAGGTATAGGTTTGATTACGTGGTTTTGCAACCTTACAACAGGTTTTACCTCTCGAGGGATCTCAAGAGGCTTACAACCCCACCAGGCAGTGTACCTGACCGATGTAGTATAGTGTAGTGGTAAGTACGGGGGATTGATCGTTCTCCACAGGGAATAGTGTTCGTTAGGTGTGAAAGGCTACTCTAATTAGGTCTAAGGGTTGAGGAAGATTCTTTTTTATGTTTTTATATTTTATGAAAGCAAGTAAAATCTCGGGTTTTGAAGGAGTGGGCGGAATTAGTTGCTAGTCAACTAACCCAAATTACTACAAATGCAAATAAAATAAAATAACAAAAATGAAAAGTGGTGAGAAACTTATGTGTGGAGAAATGTGTTTACTTAGATTTCCTTACTCCCTAACTATCTTTTACCGGTTAATTAGTGTGTATTAGTCGCGTGGATGACGGGTGTATTCCTTAATACCATTCGTAGGGTGGCGTACTTACTTCCCCAAACTCTACAAGCTCCTACTTCACTCCTATGTCGAGCCGGCTAGGAAGCTCCTAACATGGGATCACTAGAATTCGCTTGTGCATTAAATACAACCATAAAAACCTTTAGTACGCGTTTGGTTCATGTT